>ML400500.1:87171-308733 GCA_005239525.1 Nicotiana knightiana | reverse complement strand
ACCCCCAGTGAGCGCAGTCGACTATTTATGGATCGGGCTGCACGCTGCAGCGGTTATTATATGAGACCTATTGAGCATGAGTGTTGAGTATGAGTGCTGATTGACGAGAGATGAATCACGAGTGACTGAGAGCCTTGCCCGAGAGGATTTATTTTTGAGTGACAATGTGCCCGAGGGGATCATTTGTTATGAAACTATTGTTTTCACTCTTCTTTATATTTTTGCCTCTAAACGATAAATGTTGAACCAATGTTTTATATGAGATTTGAAAAGGGAAACTGGAGTTTTATGAAACTTTTGGAACGTAGATTCCTGACTTGATTTATTGATTTCCACTGATATTTCTTATATGATCTTTACATGATTTTAAAAGCTCGTCATTGCACTCAAGTCCTTATTTACATTTGTTACTTACTGAGTTGGTGCACTCACGTTACTTCCTTCACCTTGTGTGCATATCCAGGTGCATGGATCGAGTGAGACTCGGTTGTTCTCAATGGAGCTTTTCGGAGACTTTGAGGTAGTTGCACGGCGTTCGCAGCCCCACCCTTCTCCCTCTAATTTTTGTCGCTATTTATATTTTTCTTAGACTTGGTTTATAAAGGAAAAATTGTGTCAGATTCTGTGTTCTATTTAGTTGCTCATGACTGTTAACTCCGGGTTTTGTGGATTTTGTTCAGATGTTTCGATTTCTTATCCACATTTGTGAAATATTAAACGTGTAAGATTTTGATAAATTGCGTTATTGTTCTAAATGGGAAGTTCCTTGTATTATGTTCAGTAGATTGGCTAGCTTAATACCACGATAGGCGCCATCACGAACAGTGTGGGTTTGGGGTTGTGACACCTCAGAACTCACATAACAACATCGAAACGATGAATCACGCCTCAAATCAAAACCTATGAACGTTGAACTTTCAGTTTACATAACGTATGCCGAGACATATCAAATCATCCTGGAATGAACCCAAATTTTGCACACAAGTCCTAAATGACATGATGAAGCTATTCAAATTTCTGGAACCACAATCTGAATCCGATATCCTCAAAGTCAACTTCTGGTCAAACTTATGAACTTTTCAAACCTTCAAATTTCCAATTTTGCCAACTTGTGCCGAAACCTTCTAGAAACATCCAAATGCGAATCCGGGGCCAAATTCACAAAAAGTCAGACTTGGTCAACTCTTTCAACTTAAAGCTTCAACAATGAACTCATTCTTCCAAACCGATCCCGAATAACCTGAAAATCAAAATCGACGAGTTACATAAGTCATAATACATCATACAGAGCTACTCATGCTCGTAAGCTACCGGGCGAAGTGCAATTTCTCAACACGATTGATCGGTTCAATATGATATCATGGTTGGATTGAATGTCCGAAAGTTGGAGTAGGTTCGTGGTGTCATTTGTGACGTATGTGCAAAATTTGAGGTCAATCTGACGCGATTTGATAGGTTTCAGCGTCGTTTGTAGAATTTAGAAATTTCAAAGTTCATTAGGCTTGAATTGGGGTGCGATTCGTGTTTTTGATGTTGTATGAGGTGATTTGAAGGCTCGACTAAGTTCATATCGTGTTTTAAGACTTTTTGGTATGTTTGGTTGAGGTCCAGGAGGCCTCGGGTTGATTTCGGGTGGTTAACAAACTTGGAAATGAATTTGAGAAGCAGCTGAAGTTTGGTTTCTGCTGGTGTAATCGTACATGCGGACGGGGGAACCACAGGTGCGAGCTTGTAGACGTGGAGAGGGTAATGCAGATGCGGAGTTTGAGGTGAGGAAGCTGGTGGTCGCAGGTGTGATGGTTTTCCGCACCTGCATGACCGCAGATGCGGAAAAAGGACCGCAGAAACGGGGTTGGCTTGTGGAGTTGGGCTCCACAGAAGCGGAGATTTTCCTCACATAAACCTGTCCGCAGGAGCGGAAGCGTGGACACAGGTGCGGATTCAGCCACAAAAGCGGGCTTTGAGGTGATCCTGCGAGGCCGCAGAAGCAGCTAATGAGCCACATAAGCAATTTTACTGGACGTAACCTATATAAACAGGGGTTCCGAGATTTTCACTATTTCTAACATTTTGAGCTCGGATTTTGGATATTTATTTGGAGGATTTTCGAGGGGATTCTTGAGGTATGTTCCTTGTGTACATCTTTCTTCAGTAATTATGTTTCCCCATTGATTTGTCCACCTAGTAAGTGTGTTTTTGAGGTGTAATTTGGATGGTTTAAGGTTAGGGAATTGGAGAGTGTAATTTGGGGATTTGGGTGACGAATTGGTGTTGGGTTTTGATAAAAATTGTATGGTTGGACTCGTGGTTGGATGGGATTTCAGTATTTGTGAGCTTTGTTGAATTCTGAGATGTGAGCTTAGGGGGCCGATTTGAACCAATTTCGGATTTTTGAGTTATAACTTTGTAATTTCTTATAGAATTGATTCCTTAGCCCGCGTTGATTGTATTGTATTATTTGTGGAAAGATTCGAGACGTTTGGAGGCCGATTTGCGAGGAAAAGACATTTTGGAGTAGAGATTTTGCTCGAATTGAGGTAAGTAACAGTTCTAAATCTGGTTCTGAGGGTACGAGACCCAATGTTATGTGTGTTGTGATTGATTAGGAGGTGATGCACATGCTAGGTGACGGACGTGTGGGCATGCACCGTAGGAATTGGGACTTGGTCCATTCATGGAATTGCGGAGTCGAATAATTTATTGATTAGCTATATACTCTCCATGTGTTATAGAAATTTGACTGCAAATCATGTAGAAATCATGTTTAGGCTATATGTTGGTATTGTTGGGAACCTCGGAGGTCGTGTACATGATAATCTATCTGCTAAAATTGTTGTGTTGTACTCAATCTCAGTTTTACTTGTTTATTGTATCTCAGTCTCTTCTTATTTTTTGTTGATACATTAAATCATTTCTGTTAAAGCTGATTTTCTTGATTTCTGAGAGTCCGAGAGATTTATGACTAAGTAAGGCCGAGGTCCCGATTGTGAGATGTTGATCCTATAGCAGGTGAGTTTTCAGTGTAGATTTAGATATTTACCCCATAGCACGTGAGTTTTCTGTGCAGATCCAAATATTATTACTATGGCACGTGAGTTGTCCGTGCAACACATGAGTTGTCCGTGAGGATTACAGTGCTTGGGCTGAAGGAGCCCCTCCAGAGTTTGTACACACCCCCAGTGAGCGCAGGTACCTATTGAGTACGAGTGATGAGTGCTGAGTGCCGAGTGCCGAGTACCAGTGTTGAGCTATTGAGAAAGGTTGAGTGACTGTTGATCTGAGAAGGTGATTTTATTTCCTATATTGATGCATTTAACTGCCATACAACACTGCTTTGAAATTTCTAAGAGATAGTACATCCGGTTTTACTTGAACCTGACATGAATAAACTGGTTTGACTTGAACTGTCGGATTTAAAAGCATGCCTACTTTCTTTGTTGAGATTACTAAAATTGAACTATAACTGTGTAGCTCTTCACTATCTTCAGTTCTTTATTTAGTATTGTTACTTACTGAGTTGGTTGTACTCATGCTATACTCATGCTATACCCTGCACTTCGTGTGCAGATCCAGGTGTTCCCGAACATAGCGGGTGTTGATACCTTGTGCAACTGAAGTTTGAAGGTTTAATGAATTTAAAGATTTGACCAATGTTTGACTTTGTTGATACCGGATCCGTATTTTGGTTCTGGAAATCGGTATTGGTCCATTACTATATTTATCAATGATCTGTAAATTTTGGTGAGAAACGGAGTTGGTTTGACGTGATTCGGACATCCAGTTGTTAAAATAGAAATTCTAAAGTTTCATTGAAAATTCTATTTGAATTGGTGTCTAATTCGTAGTTCTAGGTGTTATTTTGGTGTTCTGATCGCATGAGCGAGTTCGTATTATATTTTTAGACTTGTGTGCATAGTTGGTTTGGAGCCCTGAGCGCTCGGGTGAGTTTCGGATAGGCTACAATGGTTGTAACTTAGAAAAATCTGGTTTTCTTAACTTCTATTGTGATATGGTGTTACCTTTTTTGCGATCGCGAAGGTACTCCCGCGATCGTGAAGGTACTCCCGCGATCACGAAGAGTGAACTGGGCTGGGGTGGAATTTCCTTCATCGCGAACGCGGAGCGATGATGGCCTTACCCTTCGTGATCATGGCCAGCTTCTCGCGAACGCGTAGTCTTGGGACCTGGGAAGGGGGATCAGTGTTTTCTTCTACGCGAATGTGAGTATTGGATCACGAACGCGAAGGACGGGGGGAGTAGCCTTCGCGAACGCGTGAGAGAACTCGCGAACGCGTAGGCCACTTGAGCTGTTGCACTTCACGATCGTGGTAGGCCCTTCGTGAAAGCGAAGAAGGCTTGACGCGCAGACTTTAAAATATTTCAAAAATGGTATTTCTTCCATTTTCATGAACCTTCCATTAGAGCTCGGCCTAGAGGCGATTTTGAAGAGAAAACTCAACATCAGTTCATAGGTTTGTACAGTTAAACTCATTTCCTTCTATTTTTAACACCACCCATTAACTTCTAGCCCTAATATTTGTTCTTCCATGGTGGAAAACTAAGGAATTAGGAATTGGGGTTTTTTGTAAATTAGGGATTCAAACCTCAATTTGAGCTCAGATTTCGGAAGTAATTACATACGGGCTCGGGGACGAATGGGTAAATGAGTTTTGGTCCGAACCTCGAGTTTTGACCAAGCGAGCTCAGGGTGGATTTTTCATTTTTGGGTGAGAAATGTGGACATCCTAAATATATGCAATTTAATTGATTCCTTTGTATATATTTGACATTATTGAGTCAATTGTGGTTAGATACGAGTGGTTTGGAGACGGATTCTAGGGGAAAGGCCCCGATAGGGCTCTGAGTTTACTACGGAATGAGGTAAGTGTTGAGTTTAACCTTGATTTGAGAGAACTAAGAACCCTCGGACTATGTGCTATGTGAATTTCATGTGTTGCTGTGTATATGCGAGGTGGCGAGTTATTATACGCTGCCCAATTACTTGTTTGCCTGATTTTCTGCTTTTCCTTAATTACTTCCTTCCATGCCTTAACTGTTGTGTGCTTTAAATGCCTTCTATGCTTTATTTGCTACTTGTAATTATTCATTGTTCCTTGTGTTAAAAATGTTAGGTCTTTCCATGCTTTCATGAATCGTTGTTGTTTGCCTTAATTGACTTACTTGCATCTTTTAATTGTCATTTATTGGACCTGTCTTGCCGTACAATATTATATATGTGAACGCCCAAGTTGGTACAAGGTTTCCTTTCTGATTCTGCTTCATATTCATAAATCCTAGAGGTTCGTGTGATTTGAGTTATTGATTTGATTGAATTAATTAAATATTTATATTGATATGGTGGGATCGGATTGCACGCCGTAACAGGTGAAGTAAGGGTGGATTGATACGGTGAAATAAGGGTAAATTATGATATTGATTCTATTATATGGTGGGATCGGGCTGCATGCCACAACATATATTTATTTATGATTGTTAATATTGCTACGGTGGAACAAGGAAAGATTGTATTGTACGGTGCGGTCGGGTTTCACGCTGCAACAATCTATGTGTTTCCATTTTCTTGAGCTGTGATGGTTTTCAGTATTTTTTGTATGAAACTCTACGGATTGGTAATTCTGATAGTCACTGGTTTTCTTTGAGGATTTAGCTATTTTCTTCAGTTGACTGTCTTCTTTTTTTCGTATTTTCTTCTCTTGTCTTTATTATATACTACGTACAGGTTATAGTATAAGTGACCTGTCTTAGCCTCATCACTACTTCGTCGAGGTTAGACTCGGAACTTACAGAGTAAATGGGGTCGGTTGTACTCATACTACACTCTGCACTTCTTGTGCAGATTTTGTAGTTGGTCCCAGCGGCGATTACTAGCGTGCTCTGGTGGACTAGCTTTGTGGAGACTTGAAGTACATCTGCTCAGCGTCCACAGCTTCGAGAGTCCCCTTTCCTTTTATTAGCTGTGTATTTTCCTTCAGACAACTTTATGTTTTATTCAGACCCTTATTTGTACTATTCTAGTAGCTCGTGCACTTGTGACACCGGGTCCAGGGTTGTATTAAATATTTCAGTTGTTATGGCTTCCACATTTTCACTTTGGATTATTACAGTTATTTCAGTTTCTTTCTTATCATTTAATTTGAACTGTTGAAAATGGATAAATTGTTCTAACGTTGGCTTGCCTAGCAAGTGAAATGTTAGGTACCATCACGATCCCGAAGGTGGGAATTCCGGATCGTGACAAGACTAATATATGATCTATTTAAAACTTTATTAAAACTGAATAAATAATTATTTCATAATAAATACCTTATCTAACCATGATTAATAGTATATATCCTAATATTATTAACAGTGGAATTTCTCATTCTAAAATCTAAAACTCATAAGGTTGAAGTTTTAGTTCCGCATCTGCCCGTAGGCATTTAAATTTTTGAATTTAATTGTCTACAGATGCTATTTGTAGTGGAGGGATCGTTCAAATTATTGCAGTAAAAAGTTTTGATTTATGATGATTCATAGTACGTCGACGGCTACTTTGGTAAGGACTAAGGAGTCTGTTATTCGTTTTGAATGTATACAGAGTACGTATATTCTTTTAAAAGTAAGATGGCTATTAAAATTCAACATTAGGATTTTATATTACTTTTAATTGGCACGTAAGCCTGCTTAAATCATAGGCAGCCCTTCAATTCTCCTCCGTATTTCTTTTTAAAATATTCTACAGCTAAATGTTTAATTATAAAGCGATTAGTTAATTAATTAGAATCTATATATGCTAATATATCACTAGATGCGGAGATGCATGCATGATACTTAGCTTTGATGTCCATAGGGATGAGGCTCAACAGGTTGTCATGTTGATTACGTACTCATGAATTAGAGGCATTAAGGATTAATTTAATATATAGTGGTGAGAACAGAAAACAGTATTAGCATAGATAGATCCCCCTAAAAGATTCTTAATAAAGTTAATATGTTAGATTTGGTTGGTGTACAATTAAGTGGCTTAACAATTCAGCATGTGTTACTCGTAGTTAAGTG
Source organism: Nicotiana knightiana (assembly GCA_005239525.1). NCBI lineage: Eukaryota > Viridiplantae > Streptophyta > Magnoliopsida > Solanales > Solanaceae > Nicotiana > Nicotiana knightiana. The sequence goes on along the minus strand of ML400500.1, from coordinate 301,674 downwards.
AAAAGGATGCGATCATGTGCACGATGGAACCATAGTCTGTATTCATAGAATGAGAAGGGATACTACTTCTCCATATATTTTATTTAACTTTTATCTACTAATAGTATATAATACTAGTCTATAGGTACGTGCGTTGTGCGTGTACCTCATCCCAGTAAATATAATTTTTTAATATCATATAAATATCATGTTAATAGTCGTGTTTGAGTTATAAAATAAAAAAGTTAAGAAAAAATTATAAGTTAAATGATGATTATTGATCCTATTTATTTAAATGAATAGTGATTTAACTCTTAATACTACTTATATCAAAATCGATTTTCCTCTATTTTTGTTTTTTCAACATTGATTCTTTCTTAAGGGTGCAAATTTATGTAAATCATTGTGTCAATTTGAAAGATGATTCACTTATATGATGAGGTTATAATGGAATTGGATTGAATTCTTTTGCTAATCAATTAATGCAAACAACTCCAATTTTTCCTTAACTTGATATATATCTGATCAAGATTTTATTTGTGAATCTTTGTGTTTGAAGAACCATAAAGTATTCTTGACTTTTATCTATCACTGCTCTCTCTCTCAATCGCATGTCAGTTTCGAACACAAGATCTATCGGTTGGGCTTGTGGTAAGTTACCATTTTGCTAGAATAACATCATCTCTCTTTCTCTCTATCCCCTCTCTCTCTCAAATTCTTAATTATTTTCTTCGTTTTTTTTAAATATTGAGTGTAGAGTTTAAATATTATTCAAACATCGATAAGGAAAAAAAATTGATTGAGGAAAGGAGTTCAATATGAAAATTAATTGTGGTTCATATACATAATGGTATAAATATTTAAACTCCACATGAACAAAATTAGTTAAGACTTCAAATTTTACCACGGTATTGTTTATCCTCAAATTCGGATAACAATTAAACTTATATTGTGATTTTAAGGATATGCGATTTAATTCAATACCAATTGATAAATAAAGAATTAAACAGATGAATTAGACAATAAAATAAACCAAACCAGTATGTAAGCAAAGCCTCGACCTCGATTCGAGACAGTCTCGAGGTAGGATAGTAAAATCAATAAAATATAGAACAATTATGATGAACAGTAAGTGAAATAGCAAGAGAGTAGCAAGTGTATATATTTTTATCAGTGAATAATGATGATTACAAATGAATAAGATTCCTCCTTATATAATAGAGGAGTCCCAAATAAGGTACACTTCTAATTATAGTAGGAAATTAATATTAACAATTGATTAACCGCCGCAGATTGATCCGTTCCGAGATTCACGCCGCGATCCTCGACCTATAGCGAATATCTTGCCTTTTCCGTTATTAAGATACACCAATGTTACTTCAGAGTTTGTCTCCTTCTGGCCTCGATTACTGATGTCGACCTCTGCCTGAGAAGAAACTTCGATTTCGGACTCGACATCCTGGCTTTTTAACGTGACACTCTTATCTCGATCAAGGAATGAAATCGGGTAGTCCTGATTTCTACCGTATACAGATAGTCCCCTCGTTTCTTAGAATAATGTGATAAGAAACGACTTGAGCCTCGATTTTCTTGAGACCTTAATAATGATGTCATCCTTGTGACATAAGCGACGGAGGTGACAAAAATGCCCCGTCGGTACAGTTTACCAAATCATTAATGCTTGTCAGTAGGTCCGGCCACTAGCACCACCGAACCATCGTCGTGAATCTATAAATATAGACTCTTTTGTTGAATCAAAATTTTACTTTTACTTTCATCAAAACTTCCAAGTCCCTTAGCTTTTTCCGTCTCTTCTCTTTCTCCGCGTGTGGAAATACCTTTTTTAGTACCTAAAACACCAAGTTTCTCCTTCCTTCGCTCTTATCTACCTGAATCAATGGCAAAAACTTCCAAAACTTCCCCACAAAAGGAGAAAGCGTCTTCCTCTTCTTCCCGGCCGGTCGGTGACAAAACACCGGTGGAACCGCTCCCTCACGAGTATGTTCCCGGCCCATGCATTTTAAAACCCGACTTCAAAATCAAGAACCCTTCATCGATCCCAGGCCGATGTGAACATGTGTCGAGGTACATTTCTTCCATAACGACGAGCCACCTCGAGGCCATGAATAGGGACTATAACCAGGGGCCCGAGGTCGTGGTACAAATCTCTGCTCCTGAAGAGAGCATTACTACTCATGTGGAGGGGTGGTTTTTATGTGTTTACACTTACCCTTTCACATTGGGTCCCATCGACCAAGTGATCGTCGATTTTTGCGAAAGGTACCGGGTCACCCTCGACCAAGTACACCCCTCGTTCTGGCGCATTGTGATCATGCTCCGTTTCTTCTCTAGTAAGGCCGAAGGGCTGGATTTCACTCTTAGCCACCTCATGCGGTTATATCGACCTCGACTTTTTCGAGGATTGATCAAGCTCCAACGTCGAGAAACGAAGGCCTTGTTTGCGAGCATTGATGATGATAAAGACCGGGGTTGGATGAGCTGGTTCGTGCGGGTAAGGACCTGTGAAATCATCCCGGAGGAGAAATTTCCATTCCCCGAGGAATGGAACCCCGATCGCAAGTAATGTATTACTCATTAATCTTCATACTCCACTTTTGCTTTATTTAACGTTTTATTTTTTATGCAGCCGTTTCCTGATGCCTCTCGCGGTCCCCGACCTTGAAGACTGGGTTCGGAAGTTGGCCTCGACTTCCTCCCATGCTGAATGCAGCTGGCGTGACTTGTCAAAGGGAAGATGGGAGGCAAAGAACCATGGTAAGGGTTTTCTTTATTATACTCGAGATACTTTCCATACCTTTCTTTCTTACAAAGATTCTTTTGTGCAGACCTGACCAAAGATGCAATCTTGAGGCCCCCGAGTGGCGAGGAAGAGGCCAAGTCCTCGATTCCGAAGTCGGGGAAAGACAAGAAAAAGAAGAGGGTCTCACTGTCCGAGGACCCCAAACCCAAGCCTCGAAGGATCAGGAGGAAGTTCATCGCTCTCACTGTGGATTTGGTCCGAAGCTTGAGAGATGAAGAGGAGGAAGAAGAAAAAGAAAGTGGCGCCTCGACATTAGTGGCTCGACCAAGGAAGATCGTCGAGGTCGCCAAACCTTCAGAGCTGGAGGTGACTGCTGCAATCAAGCCTCGTGATGAGGAGGCTTCCAAGAAAGGTTCGGGCGAGGACCCCGAATCGCCTGAGGTCGAGATCATCTCTCGACCATCCACAAACATATCGGACGGGGCCGGTTCTGAAACCTCGATGGTCGATCAGAGCGCCCCGAGTGACTTGCTCGGGGAAATGACAGTATGTCATTCACCTTCTCTGTGACTTACTCTGAGAAGGCAATAAGAGAGGCTCGGGACATGAAGACCCCCGACATAGGCGGAGTCTCTGGTGAAGGAGATCCCTTTCGGGGTTGCTTTACTAGGGTTGATGATGCCTCCGACCTTAATGATGCTTCCATTCTCTTCGAAGAGGCCCAACGTCTCTTGTCTCGGGTAAGCATTAGTTGTTGTAACTCCTCTTTCTTTATCTTCTTTCTTTAAGTCTGACTTACATATTTATTTTGTATAGGCCTTTACCAAGTCTCGAGCCGACCTGGGCCAATGCGAGGACGAGCTCCATAAAACCTCGGAGGAGAGGAATGCTTTGAAGCTCTTAAAGAGCTAAAGGACCTTCGAGCAGATTTGGCCAAGGCTCGTAAGGAAAAGGCCGAGCTGAACGAGCAGGTAACTATGCTTTTGAAGAAGTATGGACTCGATTCAAAGGAGGAGGCTAACACTTTAATATCTCAGTTGCAGCAAGAGATTGAAAGAATCGAGTTGTTCCGGGGGGAAGTCGATCAAGTTAGAGCTGACTGCGATCAGTGGAAGGAGAACATGGACCGCCTTGCTACAGAAAAAGAGTCTGCCTCGGCCAAACTATCATCGACCGAAGTTCAATTTCGGAGCACTAAAGGGAAAAGCTCAGCCCAGGCCAAAAGGATCGAGGAGCTCGAGGCCGATCTTGCTGCAGCCAAGCCGGAGGTTGGGAAGACGAAAGTCTTGGCTGACAAGTCCATAGCCATGTACATGGCTGATGCAGAGGCTGCCCAAACACAATTGAGAGAGGCTTTTGATCGAGAGCGGTTGAGTAATGATTTGGCTAAGTGCCAATCCCAGAGGAAGACCCTCGAAGAAATCCACGATCGAGGCTTTGACCTTTCTGAGGAGATAGCCCAAGCTAAGGTGCTTGAAGCTGATGCCAGACTGCTTGCCTCCTCCGATGATGAAGATGATGATGATGAGGGAAGGCGAGGTGGGTCTGACAATGGAGAGGGGCCCGAAGGAGAAGTTGTCTCCGATGAAGAGGTCGACCCTAGTCATAGTTAGGACTTTACTTTTCTTTTCTCTTTTTGTAAGACCCTTGTCGGTCTTTTGTACACATTTTTCTTCATATATATAAAGAAAATTTTCCTTTGAATGCCTTCTCAATTTTTATCTTCAAACATGTTTTGTGCCTTGTAAAATTTTTGCACAATTTTATGCTTCGAACGACGTTCGAGATTTTGGTTTTGGGTGGCTTTATGGAAGTCACAATAGTCGAGTTCAAGTAAGGTTTGAATTTACAGCACATACCCCTTAAGGTTTGTATCCAGTAATGATGAGTCTTCGAGCCATAGTCGAGTGAATTTTTATTCGAGCTTGAAATAGTGGAGCCCTTAAGTTCTAATTGAGTGAGAACATGATCTCGAACTCTAAGTGTATCGGCCCTTAGGCTCTTTAAATTGGGCTGATGTGGCCTCTAAAGGATGACTATTTTTTCCCTATTTCAGCTTAAAGACTTAGTAAAATTTCTTATGCCTTAGCACGTACTTTTTACCCATTAGGTTTTTTGAGGGTTCGATGTTGATCGAAATCCCTTTGCTTTTTGTGCCTTAGCATGTTTCTGTTAGGATAATTTGATACCTCTTAAGGTTTTTCGTGGGATGATTTCATCGAAGCCCTTTTGAATATCTTGCCAAGGGTAGCCTTTTTAACCGATTTTCAATGAATTAGAAGGCCTTTGGACGTAGCCTTTGGGTATGCCTCTTGGGCTTATTTCCCTGCAACACTTCGAACTTGTTCGAAGCGTTAGTCCCCGAGAATGATGGTCTTGGCCTATAAATCGAGGGGTGCCTCTTTGAGGTCTTATGGATTCGAGCTTAAATAATTCGAACATGTTGATTGTCGACGGCAGTCCCTGAGTGTTCGAGGCGTATTTGCACTTGGACCTTGAGCTATCTTTCACAAAAATCACAAGCATGGAGCTTGCATAGTAGAATTTATACATGCGTACATGTTTTGCCATCGGGGCTCGACTGATCTATATGGACACGGTTCATTTGACCGTTTGGCCCATTACAACGAGACCATTTTGACACGAAGTATTTTCCTTGAAAACATAACATCCGAGGGTGACGCACCCCAGTACTCGAGGTTGATTGTAAAGAAGCCTTGGATACTGTTGAATTGTCTCCAGGTAGCACATATAATTGTTTCCTCGTTAAAAACCTCGCCGAAAAAAAACCCATTTGGGACAAAAACCGATCTAAGGGAAAAAGAGTTGAACGCGTGCTTTAAAACCTGAGGTCTCAATGTCTTTGATCGAACACCTGCAATAAGTTAGTGTCGAATATAAATGAAAAAGGGAGAGAGTCATACCTTATCAATAATATCGTTTGAGAAGTGATATGTTCCAATTGTTCGATAGGTGTTCGCCGTTCATCGTGACAATCTTATACGATCCCTTTCCAACGATATCAAGGACTTGATAGGGTCCTTCACATTTGGGTCGAGTTTCCCTTCGGTAGGATCTCGAGTGTTGATGGTGACCCTCCTTAAGACTGTCCCCGATTCTGAAGTGGCGAAGGTTGGTTCTTCTATTATAGTATCTCTCGATTCGTTGTTTTTGTGCAGCCATTCGAACGAGGGCGGATTCTCGTTTTTCATCCAATAATTCGAGGCTAGTATTCATGGACTCGTGATTTGATTCTTCTGTTGTATGTCAAAATATGGCGTTGGGTTACCCAACCTCAACAGTAATAAAGGCTTCAGAGCCATATACTAAGGAGAACTGGATTGCCCCCGTACTGGACTTCGATATTGTTCGATATGCCCAAAGGACTTCGGGCAGAATTTCTCTCCATTTCCCCTTAGCATCGTTCAACCTTTTCTTTAGGTTTTGAATGATGGTCGTGTTCGTCGATTCGGCCTTTCCATTACCACTAGGATGATACGGAGTCGATAACATCCTTTTTATTTTATGATCTTCGAGGAACTTCATTACTTTGCTGCAGATAAATTATTTTCCATTGTCTCACACTATCTCGGCGGGTATCCTGTATCGGAACACGATGTGATCCCAGATGAAGTCGATTACTTCTTTCTCTATGAATTTCTCGAAATTTTGTGCTTCAACCCATGTAGAGAAATAGTCATTCATAAATAAAATGAACTTAGCTTTACCCACGGCCAATGGCAGAGGGCCGACGATATCCATCCCCCATTTCATGAATGGCCATGAGGATAGGATCGAATGAAGTTGTTCTCCAGGCTGGTGAATCATCGGTGCATACCTTTGGCATTTATCACATTTTCGAACAAACTCCTTAGTGTCTTTTTCCATGCTATCCCAGTAGTATTCCGCTCTGATGATTTTGTGAATCAGTGATTCGACACCTGAGTGGTTCCCACAAGTGCTTTCATGGACTTCTCGTATAACATAATCGGTGTCACATGGTCCTAAACATACTACCAATGGTCTGTCGAATGTCCTTTTGTATAATGTTCCATCTTCAGCCAATGTGAATCGAGCAGCTTTGGTTCGTAGGGCCCTCGCCTCTTTAGGGTCCGATGGGAGCTTTCTGTTTTTCAAATATTCAATATATTTATTCCTTCAATCCCAGGTTTTAGCTTGTAGAGTTTATCTCTGTGTGACCTTTTTCGATCACAGATCTTGAGAGTTGAACAACAGTCCCCAAGCTGATTTCGTTATCCTCGACTGATGATCCCAAATTTGCAAGCACATAGACTTCACTATTTTGTTCTCGAGGTACGTGGTGCAAGGTCCATTTTTTAAAACGGTGAAAAGTTACCTGCAGGTTGACCAAATACCTTTTCATTCTATCTTCTCGAACCTTGAAGGTTTTGTTTACTTGGTTTACTACCAGCAAAGAGTCGCATTTGGCTTCAATGACTTCTGCTCCCAAACTTTTAGCCAGTTCGAGACCTGCAATTATAGCCTTGTACTCGGCCTCATTGTTAGTCGACTTAGAAGTTTTGATGGATTGTCTAATAGTGTTGCCCATGGGCGGCTTCAAAATGATGCCTAGCCCGGACACCTTCACATTCGAAGCTCCATCTGTAAAAAGGGTCCACACCCCCAATGATGTACCCGATTTTAATAAGAGTTTCTTTTCGACTTCGGGCACGAGGTTCAGCATGAAATCTGCCATGAAGTCTGCTAAAATTTGAGACTTGATGGTCGTTCGGGTTGATACTCGATATTTTACCCACTGAGTTCGACGACTCATTTGGCCAATCGGCCCGACAGTTCGGGTTTGTGCAAAACATTACGAAGAGGATAATTGGTTAATACACATATGTGGTGACATTGAAAATATGGTTTTAGCTTCCTAGAGGCGCTTATCAGTGCAAGTGCCAATTTCTCTAAGTGTGGATATCTAATTTCTGCTTCTCCTAGAGTTCGACTTACATAATAAACATGAAATTGCGTACCTTGTTCTTCTCAAACCAGGACACCACTTACCGCGATCTCTGAAACTGCTAAGTACAAGTAGAGTTTCTCATCTTCCTTTGGAGTGTGAAGCAAAGGTGGGCTCGAGAGGTATCACTTTAATTCCTCTAACGCCTGTTGACATTCCGGGGTTCAGGCGAAATCGTTCTTCTTTTTGAGTAAAGGAAAGAATCTGTGGCTCCGAACGGACGACCTCGATATGATTCGTCCTAAAGCAGCTATCCACCCTGTCAGCCTTTGCATGACTTTAACGTTGTCCACGACGGTGATGTCTTTGATAGCCTTGATTTTATCGGGGTTGATCTCGATTCCCCGATTCGACACCATGAAGCCAAGGAACTTGCCCGAACCGACCCCGAAAGCACATTTCTCGGGGTTGAGCTTCATGTTGCATTTCCTTAATATCTTGAATGTTTTCTGCAAATGTGTCAAATGGTCCTCTGCGCACAGGGATTTAACTAGCATGTCATCGATATATACTTCCATTGACTTACCTATTTGTTCTTCGAGTATTTTACTTACTAGGCGTAGGTAGGTAGCTCTTGCGTTTTATAGTCCGAAGAGCATTACATTATAGCAATATGTTCCATACTTGGAAATAAATGAAGTTTTTTCTTGGTCTTCCGGCTCAATTTGAATTTGATTATACCCGGAATAGGCATCGAGAAAACTAAGGATCTCGTGGCCGGCCGTGGCATCGATCATGCGATCGATGTTAGGCAATGGAAAAGAATATTTGGGACATGCCTTGTTCAAATCTTTATAATCTACACACATCCTAAGTTTGTTCCCTTTCTTAGGGACTATGACTACATTGGTTAACCATTCGGGATATTTTACTTCCCGAATGGACCCTATTTTGAGAAGTTTAGTTACCTCGTCCTTTATGAATGTGTTCTTTACCTCAGACTGGGGCCTTCACTTTTATTTCACCGGTCTGAACTTTGGGTCCAGACTTGGTCGATATGTTGTTATCTCCGGTGGGATACCTATCATATCTAAGTGGGACCAAGCAAAACAATCTATGTTATCAATAATAAATTGAATAAGATTTTTCCTGAGTTCGGGGGTTAACCCCGTTCCCAGGTATACCTTTCGCTCGGGCAGGTACTCGATCAATATAACTTGTTCCAGCTCTTCGAACGTCGATTTTGTATCGTCTGAATCTTCGGGAACAACAAAAGTTCAAGGAGTCAAAAAATCTTCCTCTTCTTCTTCTATTTCCTGCTTCTCCGATTCGGTCAAGGCTGGCGGCGGTGATTGCTATTTGGATTCCTATTTACCTTTGATGCTCGAGCCTTCCGATGTCGATAGTGACGATATCGGTATTATCTCATCGACCGCAAATATTTCTTTTGCAGCATGTTGCTCCTCGTACATTGTTTTTACTCCGTCCGACGTCGGGAACTTCATTATTTGGTGGAGAGTTGAAAGGACTTCCCTCGTGTTATGGATCCAAGGCCTTCCGAATAGGGAATTGTACCTCATGTCGCCCTTGATTACGTGGAACTTTTTATCTTGAATGGTTCCAGCTATGTTCACCGGTAGGATAATCTCTCCTTTAGTTGTCTCACTGGCCATATTGAAGTCGTTTAAGACCCGAGCTGCGGGCACGATTTGATCTTGTAGGCTGAGTTTCTCCACGACCCTCGATCGGATGATATTTGCCGAGCTACCTGGATCCACTAAAACACACTTTACTTGAAATTTATTTAATAAGATAGAAATTATCAGAGCGTCGTTGTGGGGCTAAGAAATTGCTTCTGCTTCTTCGTCGTTGAATGATAAGGTGCCTTCTGGCACATAATCTCGGGTTCATTTTTTCCTAGTGATTGATACCTTAGTGCGTTTGAATATGGATCCTTCTGGAACGTCGACCCCACCGACGATCATATGAATGACATGTTGCGGCTCCTCCCGTTCATTTTTTCTGTTGGCGTCTCTTTCTCTGAAATGATTCTTAGCTCGATCACTTAGGAACTTCGAAGGTGGCCCTCATTGAATAGACGGGCTACCTCCTCCCTTAATTATTTGCAATCCTCGGTCCTGTGGCCATGCGTGCCATGATATCTATACATCAAATTGGGGTTTCTTTAGGAAGGATCAGTCTGTATGGGTCTCGGCCATCTAGTATCTTTGATCCTTCAAATTGCCGATACAATGCCTGATGCATCGATACTGAAATTATATTCTGATAATCAAGGTGCCTCTGTGGGATCAACGTGTTTATCAAAACCACTTCTGCTCATAAGTCCCCGAGAATTCTATCCTCGATCGTTCTGGGAGGAATTGCGTCCTGGACCATTGTTCCTTCGATCTCGGCCTTTGTTAGACCTTGGTTCCCTATCGATGCACCTCTGATTTTTAGCTATCGATATGTTTGGATGGACTGAACCTAAAGGAGCTCCTAATTGGTCATCTTCGACCATGATCTTTAATTGGTATCGATTGTGTACATCTACCCAAGTTATAGCCGGATACTCGATCAAATTTTATTTCAACTGACGTGATGCTATCGAACTCTATTCATTCAACCCTTGAGTGAAAGCTTAAACGGCCCAATCCTCTGTGACCGGTGGCAACTCCATGCGTTCCATTTGAAATCGGGATATGAATTCCCTCAGCATTTCATTATCCCTCTGTCTAACCTTGAAAAGGTACGATTTACTTGTCGCAACCTTTATGGCCCTAGCGTGCGCCTTTACGAAAGAATCTTCTAACATGGAAAATGAGTCGATGGAATTCGACGGTAGGTTATGTTACCAAATCATTAATTTCTCCCTTCGACATGGTCTCTCTTAACTTTTTCAATAACACAGATTCGATCTCATCATCTTCCAAATCGTTACCCTTGATGGCACATGTGTAGGAGGTGACCTGCTCATTAGGATCGGTGGTCCCATTATATTTAGGTATGTCCGGCATACGAAACATTTTTGGAATGGGTTTCAGAGCCGCACTCGGATGAAACGGCTTTCGTACGAACTTCTTCGAATCTATAACTTTCAAGATTGGCGGTTTCCCCGGTATATGATCAACTCGGGAGTTTTATGTTTCCACTTTTTAATCATTAGCTTAGATTTTCTTCTCTCCTGACTCAATTCTTTTGGTGAGATCTTCGCGCATTTTCATTATCGCAGGATCAGTCTCCGATTCATTACCATTCGGCCTCTCTGACACTGGCTCGGTACGTCGAGTGATTTCTGGCTTGACCCCATTCGGAGCTCTATGTTGATTTTGTAACTGAGCAATAACGGCTTGCTGATCCTGAAGCATCTCGAATATCACTTGAAGATTGACTCCTTTGTCTGCTCTGCTCTGTGTACCTTGGCCACTAGATCGGCCTTCTCTACATACACTCCCTTTGAGGTCTGCGCCTAGGGACGCATTTAAAGCAATGCGTGAACTGACATTGACTGGGTTGGCAATCAATGCTCCTCCGAGATAAGCCTGTGGCACCTCGACTCCTGGAGCAATCACATTATCATTTTGCCCGTGAAATCCGAGGCCTTTTTCACCGTATGTAGGTGCATTTTGTGAGTTTGACATGTTTTGACCTGAAAGCAAAGATACTTGACAAGAACAAGCGAAAAATAGTATGTATTATCAGAATCAGCATTGAACAATCACTATTATCCTTAGCCCCATGGTGGGAGACAAACTGTTTACCCTCAAATTCAGATAATAATTAAACTTAGATTGTGATTTTAAGGATATGCGATTTAATCCAATACCAATTGATAAACAAAGAATTAAACATATGAATTAGACAATAGAATAAATCAAACCAGTATGTAAGAAAAGCCTCGACGTTGATTCGAGATAGTCTCGGGGTAGGATAGTAAAATCAGTAAAAAAATAGAGCAATTCTGATGAACAGTAAGTGAAATAACAAGAGAGTAGGGAGTGTATATCTTTTTATCAGTGAATAATGATGATTACAAATGAATGTGATTCCTCTTTATATGATAGAGGAGTCCTAAATAAGGTACACTTCTAAATATAGTAGGAAATCAATATTAACAACTGATTAACCGCCGCAGATCAATTCGTTTTGAGATTCAAGCCGCGATCCTCGACCTGTCGCGAATATCTCGCCCTTTCCATTATTAAGCTATACCGACGTTACTCTGGAGTTTGTCTCTGTCTAGCCTCGATTACTGATGTCGACCTCTGCCTGGGAAGAGACTTCGATTTCGAACTCAACGTCCTGGCTTTTTGACGTGACACTCTTATCTCGATCAAGAAATGAAATCGGGTAGCTCCGATTCCTACCGTATAATATATTTATCACTTTGACTTTCACAATTTTTTACCTTATCAATAAAACACAAGAACTCTATCTCCTTTTCAAAAGAAATCATTTTGGAGTTAAAGATTGCCAACGCAATTTAATTCTTTTTTTTTTTTTTTTGATAATTCACAAATATTATTAATCATCAAACCTCGAAGTTAAAGGTTGTTCATTTAATTTTTGTGATGGAAAAAATAAAATATTTTTAATAGATTTCCTATGTTTGTTGTAGATTAAACCTCATAAAAGTATTTGTTCTAGTTGTATGCACGTTTACTGTTAAAAGGCAATCCAAAAAAATAATGATTGATTGAGTTAAAAATACTTTATACAATTTAAACAAGAACACATTAGTTGATTTTAGAATCCTAAATATTAGGAAAATAATTAAATAATTATTCTTAAATATGAGGAAAATAATTGAAATGACTATTTTGTCTAGTATGAAATCTATTTTTAAAGAGTAAAAAAAGCGAATAACATTTCGCTAAGACCTTCGGGCTTTTAATATAAGTATAAATAAATAGATAGATTTGCAGATAATTATACTTGATTGCCTTAAAAAGATAAGGTAAACAATTCTGTTATAACATAATAAAATATATCATAATGTAATATTTTTTACAATCGTATAATTTAAATCTTTTTAAATAATTGTACTTATAGGTTCTTCTAGTCGTAAACATATTTGTAATTTTTCGAGTGACTGAAAACACCGAACTCCTGCAATCGAAGTACTATTAACTAAAATACATCAAAGAACATTTCTTGTTTTTGATTGTTTCAAATGTTTTCGCCCTGGTCTTGAAAATCCTGGAGGAATGTTGAATTTCTGGTCAAGAGTTTATGTTGAAATTTTGAAAATCCTTAATCCATCATCACAAGAATCAGTATGTTCAAGTATAATCTCTATGTCATTCTTTTGCTTAATCTGGTAAATATATGCATATTGGATGACAATTCTGATATATAAGCTAATAGTGTTAAAAAAATTTACACTATCATCATATTCTAATCAACTGTAGTAGCTAATGTACCTTATTTTGTTCTATGAACAATTACGTGAAATTATTTGCTAAGTAATCCTTTTTACACAGTACATATAAAAACTGAAATCTAAAAAGAAAAATAGTGCAGTATCTACTAACGATAAAACCTAATAAAGTCGCAATTTTCCCAAAGCTAAATGACGTACGTCAAGATCACTAAAGGGAGTTGAAGTTCTTGAGTCAATAGACTTTTTGACATTTTCTTGGTTTCAATACAAATATTCAAAGTCAAAACCAACAGAATAGTACCGCGGAAAAGTCAAGATTACCAAACGTAAGTAAAAAAAAAGAAAAAGGCAAAACATAGAGTTGCCATTAATTTTAACAGCTGATGAGAAAATTACAACTGTGTAAACTGCATATCCAAACGTAATAGTACGTGACTACTTAAACTAGGTTTTGGAATCATGGGCTTTGTCAGATTCCAAGCTAAGAAGCTCCTCCAACAAGTTATCATCCAAGTACTCAAATTCAATCACTTCCTTCACTTCATTCCCATTCTGAACAGAGGAACAGCTTGACGAATATGAGGAAGATGATGAGGAGAAAGATGGATACTCATGGGGGAAGTTAAGAACTGCAAAACGACCTCTCATTTCGAATGCAGCTTTATCATATGCTCTTGCAGCTTCCTCTGCAGTAGCATAAGTTCCCAGCCAAACTCTCACCCCATTTTTATTGGTATCCCTTATCTCCACCGCGTATTTCCCCCATGGCCTCTTTCTTACACCTCTGTATCTTACTTCTTCTCTTGATTCCTTATTCTCATTTGAGTTATCTTGTTCCATGTTTTCCCAAACTATTGGTGGTGTAAATAGATGATTACCGTTAATAGTTAATATGATGCTATTTATAGTGAGGGGACGTACGTACGTACTAAAAAAAACATTCAACATTATTGCAATTAAAAAAAATAATTCAGGGTGAATCTTAGTACGTGATGGCTTTAGGCTTGGCTTCCTTTTGTTTTAATATTATGTTCCTTTTTCAGATGGCTATCTAAAGTCAAACTTTAGGGAATTCAGATTGTTTGTAATTGGTAAGGCATATGCACCAATCAAGAGGCATCTTTTCCTTTTATGTACCACATTTAAATATGTCTAGTAAATATTCGATTAATTAGAATCTACAGATGCTAATTAATAGGTTGCTAGATACCAAAATGGTCCCTAAAAGTGATGTCCATAGGGATGACAGTCTTGAGGTTATCATGTTTATTACGTACATATACTGAGTTAGAGGCCTTTTAGGTATTAATTAAGTTTTTGGTATATATTTAGTGGAGAAAACAAAAGTATAAGGATAGATAGGTCCCCCTAAATGATTCTTCAAGGTAGTAGGTTAGATTTGGTTTGTACAAGTGGCTTGTTAATTTTTATTCATGTGTAATTGAAAAGCATGAGATCATGCAATTAAATTACTGATGATGTAAGCATATATAGTCTGTATTCATAGAATGAGGAAATCAGATGTTGCATTGAGCTTAGATATCAATTGACATAATACTATTCATAATTAAATAACTGTGTTAATAGAATGTATTGATTGTATCTGGACTTCTTGCTTGATGGTATCCAATTCTCCTTTAAGCTTCAATTTGAGGTCGCACGTTCGAGTATATTTCAAATGAGATTATGTTTGATTATACTACAGTGTTAATGAAAGTATAGAATTAACAAGACTTTTGTCATCTCTATGCTAAGACTTGTTATCTCTATATATGCTGAATTTGATGTAATTTTGTTGAGTGATTGGAAGATGGAAACAAATCTCCTGCTATCTATATATGTTAACTATTGAATGCCCTTACGAGCTTAGCTTTGTAAAAAAATGAATACACTTATGAGCATTTGTTTTGACTTATTGACTGTTTGAAATGTGTTCACATCACATCAGTGACCATACTTTAACACAAATCTGTTAAAGCCATCTTTCAACAAATTCTAATTGAAAGTTTAAGAGTTAAAGTGGGAACCGAAATAATCTATGATCACGTACCAAAAAAAGAAAAAGCCTTAATTAAACAATGGCTAAAACTCGAATTTCATTCAAAAGTTTCAAGAGAAAGCATTATCCTTTTTGTTTTCTTCAAAAGATAACATTCTCTCTGTTCTTATTTATGTGATATATAATTTGTCATTAAAATAAACAGGAAAAGAATATAATATTCTTAGAAATAGATATAGTTTCATGATAAATTGCATCGAAGGGAGTACTTTCCAATATTTATGCACGTGGGGACATTTCTAGTCCGCAAAAAGCCTGAAATAGAATACTTCATTAGAGAAGTCTTGAAGCATTGTCCATTTATTTAGCAATTACTACTATTACTTAAGATATGACTTGAACGCCTCTAATGTCTTCTGAGAATCCTTTTTGTCCACAAAGTCATCAAGAAACTCCTGATATGTGAAAGCCCGAAAAAGTGCAGGACTGCCACCATTGACAAGAGCCTTTGTTGGCTCCACTATGCAATCTCCAGCAGGAGCAACAAAGGTCCCTATTGAAGTCCGACCACTTTCTGAATTCGTAACTGCACGGTGTTCGCCAGCTACTAGCTTATTGTTGCTAATAATCTGCATTTAAATTCATTCGTTAACATCAAACAGGACGAAGCATGGGTTGATTAAAAGGAACTAAGTTATATATTGAATACGTAACAAATATCTTTATACTATCAATGTAGTTTAACCTATGATAGCAGGTAACTTGCATCTTTTACTAGGTTATATGTTAATTAATGATTAGAATAGAGATTTATTTCTAACGTAAAATACTCTAATTAATTAACATAGTTCATTTGGCAGAATGATGGACATGGGCCGGTGCACATCATGATCGACTCGAATTTTATGACATATACTTCATGTCAATTTGTACTCATTGTCACAAAAGAATAGTGAGAGTAGTGGTACATTTTGTAGTTAATATACCTGCAGCTGGGAACCGATGATGACAACAAATGCATAGGGAAGAGGATGAACCCCAACCCACTGGCCATCTTTGAAGATCTGAAGTCCATAAACTTTCTGCTGAAGAAAAGTTAAGAGGTTAGGGTCACAATGAGGAGGTGAACCCATGGCTGAACTTGGGTCTGGACAAGGGGGGTAATGGTTCACAATCAGGGCCTGTCTTTCGCTCAACTCCTTCCCAAAATACCCTTCTTCTAGTCCCACTCCTTCACCTATCAGCTCCAAGATCCTCTTGCTCAAAGTCCTCATTTCTGCTGAATATGTTTCAACTAGCTCCCTGTACATAGAAATTCACTCTTTCACTACTTTCATTTTATATTATACTCTTTAGTGCATTTTTGGTCCACTCCGAAAGGATTTGACACGTTTATAAATGTCAACACGTTTTTTTTACTCAATCGATATGGCATGTTGTAGATGATCACAGGATGCAAGAGTACTTTCGGCCATGTCATATATTTTTTAAAATTTCGTGTCTAGTCAAACACTGACATATGAAAAGAGTCTTTACTTTATATAGGAATTCCTGAGCCCAAGAGTTAAGAATAACAAGTTTTTCATTACCCAAAATTGAATACCCGCTTAGAATAATAAAACAGATGATATTTATCGAGAAGTGCAAAATCGTATGGATACGATTCTCATTTTGTATCTTCTCATGAAACCTGTGTCATGTCTATCGAAGTGCATAGGCTAAAATAACCATACCTTGTAGATTGGATTAGCTATAACTAATAATGCATTCTATTTCTGTCATATTAAGTGAAAGCAAATATAGACATGGCATATTACACACCTGTATCTAGCTGGCTTGTGAAGCCAAGGTTGTCTCTGTTCTTCTATGGGAAACACTGGCTGTATGAGAAGATCTTTCCAGTAATGGACCTCTTCGTTGGCGTAATTCATCCCACTTCCATATAATTTGCAGCTCGTATTTGAAACCTTAGAGCAAAAGTTTTCCTTCTCCTCAGCAGACATGTCGAATAACTCCTTAAATAAATCCATTACATCATCCATCAGCTTCTCCGATATTCCATGGTTTATAACCTGTTGTGTATATATATATGTTTGGCAGTAATTGAAATCAGGAAGTTTTTAATTTATTAGTAATTCATTAGCATAAGAGAAGAATGATTTTGTACATATCGACTTACAAACCTGAAATAAACCAAATTCCTGACTGGCTTTTAGTATTTCTTGGACTAAACCTGCATGATTGGTGGTTGAAGATGATTTTGCTAGATCAATCACTGGGATGTTGCTACCAACTGAGACAAGTTCACCAGGTCTTTTATCAGGTGGCATTATATAATTTTCAGGCATTGTGTCAACGTTCTTAGCCCAGCTTGAAACAAACATATTTGCCATTTTGATCTCAAGATAGTGTTGATAAGGTACTAGACAAATAATCATAATGTAGGCATGGGTGATGCTGAGATTTATATTGTCAACTGGTCTAACTAGTTGATGACATTGGTGAAGCCCGATGCAGACGAATCTAGGATTTAAATTTAATAGGTTCAACTTTTAAGATTTTTAGCATTGCACCTATCGTACTGTGAAAATTATGGGTTCAAATCTAATATTTGAAAATTTTAGTACGTTTTTACATATACATTCTTACTCCATGTCGAAAGTTATGGTTTTAATTGAATCCGTAGACGAACGGCTACATTCGCTCGTGGATCACTTGATTTTAACTTTTTCATTTACCACCAAAGATTATGGTGGGATAGATATAATTTTTTCACTCTTAACCACAAGTTTTAGGTTTGAGTATTAGAATGGAAAAAAAAAATCCTGAAACGAAGCATTTCTACCTTAAATGGCCTTACAAGGCGAGAAAAATTAGTCAAGGGCCCAATAATACCACAAATTGGCTGATAACCCCAAAAAAGAAAAGAAAAAAATCTGAACGAGAATAGGACAAGCGAGTTCAATTAGTTTAGGCGATGGATCTAAAAACTAAAAAGAGCAGAAAGTGCCGAATTCCAGATATGAATGAGGTGAAGCAACACCAACTCTATCGAGCTATTTCCAAATAAGAAATTAATTTCTGAACTAGAAATTGAAGTGAGAAACCACAAATTAGAAACTAAAGTGAGAATCTCACCATAAATATAACGCAATTTCTTCTCTTGGTTAAGCACGGCAGTTACAAGTCCCTTTTACGTGATGGACCAAATTATTTTTTGGGTATTTCTTTCTCGGGGGAATGAACCTTATTGCCGAAATAATCTATGTGGTGTACCCGTTAAAAACACTAGTTAACTTCATATGCTTTAAAAATATTTATTTTTTACATTTTATATCTACTTTATTACTTTTTAAATCTTTAATATCATTATATGCCATTAAACATATTCCACTTTTTAAGGGATTAGATTATCTCCCCCGAATTCTTTTAGGATATTTTATCAACGTTTAGTTGGGATAATATTATATCTTTTTCAAAATTGTACTAAGCATCGAGTACCCATCTAATCCTTCTTACTAGTTCTTTCACTGAGAACACAATCACTTCTTTCAAGTTTTTCCTCTCAAGCAAATAGCAAGCAAAAAATTAAGGAAAGGATGAAGAAAAAATTAGCTATCCATAGCACTGAAAAAAATACTTGGAAAGAGCGATAAAGTTTCTTCTCCAATTGAAATTCAATCGGGAGAAATGAAATTATTTGATGAAACTCCACGTGCGACCTATGATTCGGCTTCCAAAAGGGGTGATAATGCTAGATTTGCGAAACTACGATCTCAAAATTTTAAAGTTCGAGCATCCAAAAAAGATGATGGCATCAAAGTTAGTAGGAAAAAATACGAGACATGGTAAATACTAGGGTTCCGGGTCTAAAAAGACGAAATGTTGGTGATAACGATGCGGAAAGAAGCTTTTAGTATTGTAAGAAACCAAGCATACCACAATATTTTAAATTGAAATACAATATTCTAATCAAGCATCCCAAAATAGTCTAATAAGAATACAATATTCAAATCATACATACCACAATATTTTAAATTAGTATTCAATATTCAAATCAAACATATGCAATATTCTAATTTGGAACATAATATTCAAACCAAAATAAAGTATTAGAATAAAATATTCAAACCAAAATAAAGTATTAGAATAAAATATTCAAACCAACACACTTTAATAGTATATCGCATTAATGGTTTATTGTAGATTATGATTAAATATTGGTATATTGTTAGAAATTATTTGGAATACTACTGCTCATTAATAGTATATTCTAGTAATGTTAATGTAATTGATGTTCTAAAACGTCAATACCATACAAGAGGGGGATGATTTGTGTGGTATCCAATTTTCGCGTGCACTAGTTATAGAAGGATCAGGTTCTTCTATGTGTTCCAAACTATACTGTTTGCGGAATAATAAATACAGAAAATAAAGAACACAAAGATTTTACGTGAAAAATACCTGGCTCAAAAGGTGAAAAAACCACGACCTACTTTCCAGTAGTATTTTCCCAAACTCTCCACTAAAATCACTGAGCCAAAAACTGCATTTACAAAACTCTTTGTAAACCTAGGATTAACTCTAATCCATTTGTGGCAAACTAGCCTCTAGCTATTTGCGACAACTCCAAGTTAGCTATAACTTGAAAACTCAGTACCTATTACAAATACTTCTAAATAAAGCTAAAAGGTACAAATCGAAATCCCTACTACAAGTAAACTAGACTAAAAGACAACAGTTGGAACTGGTTCTTCTAGCTGGTCCAAGTAGCTTCAGAGTCGCCCACTTAAATCTCACACGAAGTGCTTGCAAAATTGCCTTGCTAATTTTGCTCTCAATTCTTGCTTTGCTTCTGCTTTTGTGCGTGCATGTACAATAAGAATACGGAACAATATATAGGATTAACAAACAAGAGATTTACTAGAATTCTGATGCTACTCTTCCTTGGTGGAAGAGTTCTAGTTAATCTCAACTTCTTAAATATTTCATTATCTTGATTCTGCTCTTACTGAATAAGGAGTCCTTCTCCTTATCATTTTGCAATCTTTTCGATCAGGAGATATCTCTTTAATTTGCAGATTTCATTTATCTCCTGCATGTGCACCTCACGTGCCTTTAACTCTGCATGTCTATGTCCTGGTTCAACTTTGAGTTTCTTTGTCAATCTTCAAAACCATTCAGTTTCTTGGGCCAACAATTCCCCCTTTTTGATGATGACAAACTCTGTGCTTAGGCCTCTGATCAACTTAATCCAACACTGACATTTTTTGGAGTATTAAGCATTTATCATAAAGAACCAGGTTCATTAGGTTATAAATATTGCATGTTCAGAATAGCACATAACCATTTTTTCCCTTTTGGCATCATCGAAAAGTTGCAAAATTATGAAAGTCACAGATTTTTAAGAATTACTCATGGCCATTGGGGAAACTGCAAGTGCAATTATGGATTAATTATCAATAGTAAACCAAGAATGTAATCTATCAAAGAAAATGAAGCAAGATTAAGAGCAACAACAGCACAATTCATTGATAGAAGCATTGTTCAACCACAATCCACAAGAAGAAATAAAAACAGTTAATATCATGAGCAAAAAGAAACAAGAAAAATCCTTAATCTGGGTCACTGAAAGTCGAAGACAGGCTGGACTACTAAGGTTGGGAAGGGGTGGAGGCTGTGTTTTTAGCTTGGAGAAGAGATAGCATATCATTAAGAATCCCCTTATTCTTCTCCTTTTCTTTGGCAAGCTCAGTTTTGAGAGCATCCCTCTCATGTTCAACCTCAGTCAGACAGTTCTTCAGCCTAAGTATTTCTGCATCTTTAGCCCCACCCTCCTGCACAAGTGCTCTGACTTTTATATTCACTGGAGTCTTCCTGGATGAACCAGGTTCATTTTCAGGAACATGACAGCATAGTCGCAGGCCAGAAGAGTGTTTTGCCAAAGTGATCCTTGACTGTAGCCATTTCTGCCTTCTTCAGAGGCACCTTATAGTGAGCAAGTACAGTCATGAGGATGAAGCCATAAGGAATGGCATGAGCCTTGGAACCGTTTACCACCCTGTCCAGGAGATGGATGATGAAGGAAGGCTAGTTGATCTGCTTTCCACTGTCTAGGCACTCTATGAGAACTACGTCCATATAATTTTCTATGTGCCTTCTCTTCAGCCTTGGCAGTACACACTTGTTAATAAACTCAAACACCACCTTGTGAGGAGGTGTCATTTCACTTTTGTAGACCACCCTTGGTTCAACCTCCTCTTCATTGTCACAGAACCTTCTGGTGATTTGTAAAGCAGTGGGAAGAGTATCCAAGCTGGGCCATCTCTGCCTGGTGTAATCATCATATCCTTCAGACGAGATCCCAAGCACTTCTCCCAATTCTATGGCATCAAATACAATTTTGGTCCCCTTCACTTGGCTAGAGACCCTACCGTCCTTGACTACAACATTGACCATGAACTCGACTATCTCACTTCTGGCCAACATCCCATCTAGCTGAAGGACCATGTCCTTCCAGCCCTGCACCTCCAGCTTATCCATCAGATAGACCATTCCAGATTCCTCCAAATCTTTCAGCAATCTTCCCTTCAAAATGGTGCGCTTCCCAAACTTAGTCAAATTGTCTTTCTCTCCATCAATATCATCTTCTTCATCAGCACTCCAATCTTCCTCGTCATCAATTTGAACTTTCTTTGACTTTACTGTAAACCTGGTTCTCTTGGCTATAGTTGAGGGTGTAGCAGACACAGATGCAGACTTCTTTGAAGAAGTCTTGGCTTTCTTTGGTTTGGGGGTCTGCACCTCAACTTCTGCCCTTTGATCATCTTGATGGACCAGGTCCATCTCCTCAATCTCAACAGCCTCTACATGCTCAGCAATTTTCTCTTTTCCTTCTCAGCTCTCTTTCTCTTACTTCCCTTCAAAGCCTTTTGTAACTCCTCCTCACTCTGCCTAAGTGCACTTCTTGTGGTTCTTCCTCTTGGAAGAGGAGTTTCAGAACCAACAGATGGAGTGACTTTTCTCTTCTTACTTGATCCTGCAGTTTTAGACTCCTTAGTCTTTGGAGTCCTTTTCTTCTTTGGTTTATAACTCTCTCCTAACTTCTTCATAAGATCTGCCAATGTCTCATCAATGGATGAACCAGGTTCATCTGTAGATTTTCCTAGATTTACTAATCCTTCAGCCACTTCACTTGATTCATTCCCCCTGAATTCTTGGCTCCCTCTTCTATTACTACTGTTTCAGTACCACAAATGGACAATCTAGTATTTTTTTCCGATGTTCCCCTTGCTTCACTCCGACTTCCCTCTCTCTCTATTTCTTCTCCAATTTTATTTTTACCACCTCTTCGTCTTACTTCTGGAAACTCCACATTTTTCACAGGCCCAACCAACACAAACATGTTTTCTAAGTTCTCCGCTATTTCAGACACATTCTCAGAAGCGATACTTGGTACTGATGATACCTGTTCAGAATCAGATGTATCCTACTGCTTCCTCAGTAGCGGATTTGAACAAATCACTAGAATTGTCTGATTCTTGAACCTGACCAGCTTGTAATTTGGCATTCAATTTTCTGGCGAGAGAACCTGTAGCCACTGTTTTCCTGGCGAGCATTTTAACCCGTCTTTTTCTAGGTTCTGGACTAGGGCTAGGTTGAGGAATAGTGGAACTGGGTTGAGACGGAGTAGGACTAGGTGGTGGAGGTGTGGAAGAGGTCGAAGATGGAGTAACAGGTGGTGGAGAACCAGGGTTGTCCGATGGATTAGTCATTTTTGATTTAAGATGGAAGAAGAAGAAGATTTTGAGTTGAGGAAGAAGGAAGGGTTAGAATCAAGGTTTTGAAGCAGAGAGATGGAAGGGTTTCGACGGTTATGGCTTAGTGAATGATGACTTAGAGAAGTGATAATATTGGGGTTCTAAAGGGGATGGGTAATTAATACATAACGGGAGTATTTTGGGTAAAAAAAAGAAGTCTAATCTCTTCTGTAAGTGTCAGTTAGAGATGACGATTACGGCTCCCCTATTTTCTAGGCTTTTAATTTGATGGGATTCTAAGAGGTGATGGAACTGGTTCAAAATTAGGATAAAGACTAGATTTTGAAAAGATCCAGTTTTAGGTAGAGTTCTGTTCATGAATAACTATTAAAATTTCAAAATGTGTATGGTGGAGAACACATATCTCGCCTTTCAGATGAACCAGGTTCATCATTTAAGCTACCTCTTGATCAAGCCTCAACTTTTAACAATAAGAAAAACATCATTAGTAACTAATGAGTCATTTCAAAACATGGCAAGAGAGTATGCTATTTACAGCATGAGACTAAGCAACGATTAATCTGATTATTTACACAAATTTCAGAATTTATAGCCAAAAAATTTTTTTTTCAATTTTTTTCATGTACATTACGAACTTGTTCAATTAGGTGATCTTAATCATCCCTAACTCTAACCTGTTCCTTTCAAAATGCTCTCTACTTAGTGATTTTGTAAAGATGTCAGCAATCTGTTTATCAGTAGCACAAAATTCAATAGAGATCAGTCCTTTCTCCATAATTATCCCTTAAAAAATGATGTCTAACATCTATGTGCTTAGTCCTTTTATGATGAACAGGGTTCTTCGTCATACTTATAGCACTGGTGTTATCACAAAAGATAGGGATGCATCCAACATCGATTCCAAAATCTAGCAATTGTTGCTTAATCCACAATAGTTGAGCACAACATGAAGCTGCAACCACATACTCAGCCTCAACAGTAGATAGAGCTACAAAATTCTGCTTTTTTGTGGCCCAAGACACAACACACGAGCCCAGAAAATGTGCCATACCTGAGGTGCTCTTTCTATCTACTAGAAAACCTACATAGTCAGCATCAGCATATCCTACAAGGTTAAAGTTACTACATTTTGGATACCAAAGACATAGATCAGTGGTGCCTTTTAAGTATCTCAAGATCCTCTTTACTGTAGTTAGGTGGGATTCTTTTGGATTAGTCTGAAATCTTGCACAAAGTCCTACACTGAAAATAATGTCAGGTCTACTAGAAGTGAGATACAACAGTGAACCAATCATTCCCCTATACAACTTTTGATCAACAGATGAACCAGGTTCATCTACATNTTTAATTTGTAAGCCTAAAAAGAAATTAAGCTCACCCATCATGCTCATTTCAAATTCACTCCCCATTAGTTTAGCAAATTCTTTACTTAGCTTTTCAGTGGTTGCTCCAAAGATTATGTCATCTACATATATCTGAACTACCAAGAGATCTTTACCTTTTTCCTTTAAGAATAAAGTACTATCAATTTTACCTCTCTTGTAGTCATGCTCAAGCAAGAATTTTGATAACCTTTCATACCATGCTCTAGGAGCTTGTTTGAGACCATATAGTGCTTTGTCAAGTTTGTACACATGATCAGGATTCTCCTTGTTCTCAAATCCTGGAGGTTGCTTGACGAACACCTCTTCCATTAGATAGCCATTTAGGAAGTCACTCTTGACATCCATCTAGTGAAGGGTGAATTCCATGTAAGCAGCAAAGGGTATGAGGAGTCTTATTGCTTCCAGCCTTGCCACTGGAGCAAATGTTTCATCATAGTCTATGCCTTCCTCCTGACTGTATCCTTGAACCACCAATCTTTCCTTGTTTCTTGTAACTGTTCATCTTCATCAAGTTTCTTTTTGAAGACCTATTTTGTGCCAATTATTGATCTATCCAAGAGTCTTGGTACTAGATGCCAAACTTGACTTCTTTCAAATTGGTTGAGTTTATCTTGCATTGTATTCACCCAGTCTGCATCCTATAAAGCGTCAACAACATTTTTAGGTTCAATAAGAGATAGGAAAGCATCAAAAGCACACATATTCTTCAAAGAGGATCTTGTTTTGATTCCAGAGGTTGGATCAGTGATAATGTTCTCAATAAGGTGAGAACTTTGATATCTGTATGGTTTCACAACCAACTGGTTACTCCTTGAAGTTCCTTCAGTGTTTTATTGTTGTGGAATAGGATCAGGTCCAGGTTCCAATGAGGTTTGGAAATTAATTTGTTCAATTCCCCCTGTCATGTTGCCAGGGAGGGATGAACCTGTTCCATCACCTGTTCCGTCCTCCAGTGTTGCATCAGTTTGGACTGAGTTTCTGACTAGCCCAATTTCTTCATCCTCTTATTCCTGTCTCTCAGAAAGAATGTTAGTTTCATCAAAAACTACAAGCACACTTTCTTCAACATACATAGTTCTTTTGTTATAGACTTTATAAGACTTACTATGTGAAGAATATCCCAAGAATACTCCCTCATCACTTCAGGGATCAAACTTACCTAGGGAGTCTATACTATTATTATGCACAAAGTACTTGCAACCAAAAGCCCTAAGGTGGGATATATTAGGCTTTCTCCCTTTAAGTAACTCATAGGGAGTCTTCTCTACAAGTGGTCTAGTCATACACCTATTTATGATATAGCATGCAGTATTAATGGCTTCTGCCCATAAGCTATGAGGTAGTTTACTAGAAAGAAGCATAGTCCTAGCCATATCTTCAAGTGTCCTATTATTTCTTTCAAATACTCCATTTTGGTGTGGAGTTCTAGGAGCAGAAAAGTTGTGATCTATGCCACTGCTCATCACAAAATTCAGCAAATTTAGCATTTTCAAATTCAGTGCTATGATCAGACCTAATTGATGCAAGTTGATTTCCTAATTGTTTTTGAATTTTTCTAACAAAGGAAGTAAACACATCGAATGCCTCATCTTTAGATGTTAGAAACAATGTCCAGGTAAATCTAGAATAGTCATCAACAAGCACCATTACATATCTCTTACCACCTCTGCTTAAGGTTCTCATAGGACCACAGAGATCCATATGGACTAGTTCCATCGATCTGGTGGTACTTACCACTTTCTTGCTTTTGAAAGAGGATCTTACCTGATTCCCCCTTGCACAAGCCTTACACACTTTGTATTCCTTGAACTTAATGTTAGGCAGACCTATCACTAAGTCCTTGGAGACTAGTTTGTTAAGTTGACTCAGACTTGCATGTCAAAGTCTCTTATGCCAAAGGAGGGGTCACTGTCAAGCACACTTAAGCATGTTAATTCATTTTCTGAAAGTGTGGACAGATCTATGATGTATATATTGTTCACTCTTTTTCCCTGCAAAACAATCTTGTTAGTGATAAGATTTATTACAACATTTTGTAGAGGTGAATGCTACCAAGTTACCTCTGTCACACAATTGTGACACATTGATTAGGCTATATTTCAAGCCATCTATTAGGTAGACATTCACAATGGAACTAGTGTCATCCTTACCTACCTTATCAACCCCAATGATTTCACCTTTCTTTCCATTTCGAAAAGAGACATTTCCTCCTTTGAGGTCCTCAAGTGAAAGGAACTGGTCGTTGTTACTGGTCATGTGTTTTGAGCAACCACTATCCATGTACCATATTTGGCTACTTACTTTCACTTGAACCTACAAAAGAAAATCAGGGGTTAGTATTAGGAACCCAAACTAGTTTGGGTCCCTTTCTATAAGCAAGATGATGAATTAAATTCTTTTTAGCCCAATTTGGTAACCACTTCTTCCCTCGAACAAAACTTTTATTCTTTTGAATGGCCTGCTTTTTTGCATTGCATTCACTTTTGTAGTGACCAGTCTTACCACAGTGGGTACAGATTTTGTTCTCAGGAAGGGTGAGGTACTTGCTTTTAGGATCCCATTTAGGCAGCTGATTCCCAAAGCCAAGGCCTCTCTTATTGCTACTATGATGTTCTTGTAGCCCTTTCAAAGCAACGGAGGATTTGTTCCATTTACAAGTTATGTCTAGTTCATGCTTGACCTCACCAAGTTCCTCCTTCAACATTCTTATCTGTTCATCCTTCCTATACAACTCATCTTTTAGTTTACCTACATTTTCTTCTAAGGTGAGTTGAGAGTTTTTAGTTATCTTCTTACTGGTTCCTAGTTTCAGTTTTAGATTTTCAGATTTTAACTCTAGGACATTTTTCTCAAGTGGATGAACCTGGTTCTTCAGAGCAGTGTTTTCACTTACAGTCTCATTTACTCTGAGTTCCAGATTTTTACACTTTGCTTTTAAAATTAGACACTCCTTAGACAGTTGTTCCTTTCCTTATTAATTACTTCAGATTCATCAATAAAGTCTAGCAGTAATTCAGAGAGTTTTTCTTTAGACAGGAATTTAATCTTGTCTTTGAGATGGAATATACTTACCCCAGATTCCTCATCTGATTCACCAATTGCCATAAGTTCTTGTTCATCTTCATCTTCATTATCTGACTCCTCATCTGAACTTTCTCCCCAAGCAGCGACCATAGCCTTTGTTGATACTTTAGTTTTCTTGGGATGAACTTGTTCCTTCTTTCGGTTCCTTCGTTCAGACCTTTCCTTTTTCCATTCAACTTCCCACTAAGGGCAGTTCTTGATGTGATGATCAGTCTTCCCACATTTGTAGCATCCCTCATTAGTTGATTTTTTCGGTAACCTTGCCTTGTTGTAGTTTCCACCTCTTGCGGAGCCCTTTCCTCTCATAAGATATTTCTTGAAATCCTTGGTGATAATAGCCATTTCATCTTCTTCCAGATCTGATCCTTTAGCGATTTTCAATGCCAGACTCCTTTCCTTCTTGGGAACGTCCATCTTCATTGTCTGCTTCCTAAGTTCATAGGCAATAAGATTTCCAATTAGCTCATCTAGTTTGAGAGTTGCAATGTTCTTGGATTCTTGAATTGCAGTGACCTTGCTCTCCCAAGATACTGGAATAACCCTTGTCAAAATCTTCTCAACCTTTTCTTCCTCAAGAAGAGTCCTTCCAAGAGATTTCAGTTTATTAGTCAAGGTAGTGAACCTAGTGTACATCTCTTGAATGGTCTCTCCTTCCTTCATAGAGAAATTCTCATATTGAGAATATAGTAGAGTATCTCTAGATCTCTTCACTTGAGCAGTTCCTTCATGAGCCACTTGCAAAGTGTTCCAAATTTCTTTGGCAGTAGTGCAACTTTGAATTCTGTTGTACTCATCTGGACCAAGTCCACACACAAGCCGCTTCTTGGCCTTAGCATTCTTCTCCCACTTTCTCAAATCCTCAGTAGTGCAGTCAACTATTGTCTTTGGCACGTCTACTCCTCCATCATTCTTCTTCATGGTGGCCATAGGACCATCAGTAATTATGTCCCATAGCTCATAGTATTCACCAATTATATGATCTCTCATCCTGTTCTTCCACCAGGAGTAGTACTGCCCATTGAAGAGTGGATGCCTAGCGGTTGATTGTCCTTCCCAGTTCCCAGGTGGTGCACTCATCTTGATCTTTTCCTAAGGTGTTAGCCTCTTCAAGGATAACCCGCTATGTTACCAATTGATGTTCTAAAACGTCAATACCACACAAGAGCGGGGAGCGGGGGCGATTTGTGTGGTGTCCGATTTTCGCGTGCACTAGTTATAGAAGGAATAGGTTCTTCTATGTGTTCCAACCTATACTGTTTGCGGAATAATAAATACAACAAATAAAGAACGCACGGATTTTACGTGAAAAACACCTGGCTCAAAAGGTGAAAAAACCACGACCTACTTTCCAGTAGGATTTTCCCAAACTCTCCACTAAAATCACTGAGCCAAAAACTGCATTTACAAAACTCTTTGTAAACCTAGGATTAACTCTAATCCCTTTGTGGCAAACTAGCCTCTAGCTATTTGCGAAAGCTCCAAGTTAGCTATAACTTGAAAACTCAGTACCTATTACAAATGCTTCAAAATAAAGCTAAAATGTACAAATCAAAATCACTACTACAAGTAGACTAGACTAAAAGACAACAGTTGGAGTTGGTTCTTCTAGCTGGTCAAGTAGCTTCAGAGTCGCACACTTAACAATTTTGCTCTCAATTCTTGCTTTGCTTCTGCTTTTGTGTGTGCTTGTACAATAAGAACACTGAACAATATATAGGATTATCAAACAAGAGATTTACTAGAATTCTGATGCTACTCTTCCTTGGTGGAAGAGTTCTAGTTAATCTCAACTTCTTAAATCCTTCCTTATCTTGATTCTGTTCTTACTGAATAAGGAGTCCTTCTCCTTATCATTTTGCAATCTTTTCGATCAGGAGATATCTCTTTAATTTGCAGATTTCGTTTATCTCCTGCATGTGGACCTCACGTGCCTTTAACTCTGCATGTCTATGTCTTCAGTGATGAACCTGGTTCAACTTTGAGTTTCTTTGTCAATCTTCAAAACCATTCAGTTTCTTGGGCCAACAGTAATATTAGATTTTAATTGGATACTTCAATTGAATATTCTAGTATTATATTTTGAATATTACGATACATATCAGAATACTTTTGAGTTGTAAATCAAAAATTAAGTTGAATATGTGAGTGAATTAATTATATAATATATATATATATATATATATATATATATATATATATAGAATATAAGTTATTGAATATTATCATAGATGTAGTGAATACTCTAAGTTTTTTAAATTAAATAATATAAAGTAAATGTTATCAATATAAAAAAACGAATATGTCTCTTTATTTTAAGAATATTATTGTAAATGTATGTTGAATATATAAACTAAATAATATCTATGGTTTAAATTGAATATTGGTATTTATTATGAAATGCATATTAATTTCCTTACTTTGAAGAGTTTGTATTGCTCAAGGTAACGTATTTTTTAGGAATATGATAAACTTGAGTACTTGGCTTTGATATGAGAGAGGTAAATAGCAATATTCAATTCATTACCTCTAGCTATCGTTATATTTAAGGGATATTATCCTATATAATAGGTGATTGTTGGATAAAGAAGTTATATGAAGTAATTATTTTAAGGATTTTTTAACTTTAGGATATACAATGTAAAGAGGCCATGTAGATAGGTATATGGCGTAACGTCCAAAAAAAGAAACCAAACAAAGGAACAAAAGTTACGCATAAACCACCATATATCAACAAATAACGCCATTCTCTGTTTCTTTTATTTATTACAACTATCATCAACCTGCAAATTGTAGCTAGCTTTTGATTCATTCCAGCTTGCCTCGCTTGGATTAAGTTAATTGGGGGAAAGCCCTTCCAGTTGTCAACTTCAAATCTGGTACTTCCATTTTGAGAATGTATTATTGAAATAGAAAGTGGAAATGGTAGCCACTTTTCAATATGTTCTTTAAAATATATTCAATATTTATAATGCATTTAAAAATTAGTCAATTTCGTTTAAACTTCAGAACACAACGTACTAGAGTTTAAACCTCAAAGTTCAAACTTCAGGACATTGTGTCCTAAAATTCGAAAAGTGTCCAGAAGTTCGAATCTTATGTCCTAAATTTTAAATTAGTAGTTCAGAAATTCAGGATACTTAGACCTGAATTTCAAATTAGCAGATCCTTAATTTCCAAATTTAAAATACTTAGGGTGTGTTTGGTACGAAAAAAAATATTTTCCTAGAATATGTTTTTCGAAAAAATGAGTGAGTTTTTCACTTATCTTCCCTTGTTTGGTTGGTGAATAAAAAGCTTTTTTCGAAAAATATTTTCTAGTGTTTGGTTAGAGAATAATAAGATATTTTTAGAAAAATAATTTTTTATGCTACTCTCTTCAACCCACCTTCCCCAAAATCCCCATGTTTCTTGTACCTCACAACCGGCAGAGGCAGGGTCTCCATGAAGGAGGTTCAAAAAGTTTTTTTGTAGCTAGTGGGAATTGAACCTATGACCTTATCAAGGTTTTGAACCCCCTTGACCACTAAACTACACTTCTAACTTGTGTTAAGGGGGTTCAAAACTTAATATATAGAGGTAAAAAATAGATTTTACCTTATATATACAGTGTAATTTTTCGGCAAATGAACCCCCTTCCGCTCCCCTAAATCCGCCCTTGCTCACAACCCCTTCCCCCCCTCCCCCCACTCTATTTTTTTCAACAATTTAGTTATTCTTTTTAAAATTCACATTTACCGAAATGAACTGATGTGCTGCTTTATTTTTTCACAGAAGAACAATGTTGAAATCTGAGCTCGATAACTAAAAAGAAAATATTTTACTTTATTGAAAAAAATATCATTTCTACAACAGGAAAAGAAATTACTCATTTTGCCGAATGAAAGATAATGTCTTTTCTACATCATAAAAAGAAGATACCTAGTTTGTTGAAATGAAAAAGACAATACTTCTTATACATCATGAAAAGAAAGTACCTTTTTTTTACATGAAAGAAAAGACTTTTTCTACATCTTGAAAAGAAAGTGCTCATTTTGTTGGAAAATAAAATACTCTTTCTATTTCAAGAAGAAAAAACTTAGTTTGTTGAAATGAAAAATAATACTTTTTCTACATCATGAAAAGAAAGTACTCGTTTTGTTAAATGAAAGAAAGTATTTTTTTCACATCATAAAAAGAAAATACGCAGTTTGTTGAAATGAAAAGAAAATACTTTTTCTACATCATGAAAAGATAGTACGTTTTTTTTAATGAAAGAAAATACTTTTCTACATCTTGAAAAGAAAGTGCTCATTTTGTTGGAAAAAGAAACACTTCTTCTACTTCAGGAAGAAAATACGTAATTTGTTGAAATGAGATAAAATGCATTTTCTACATCATGAAAAGAAAGTACTGATTTTGTTGAAATGAAAGAAATTACTTTTTCTACATCATGAAAAGAAAGAACTCGTTTTGTTGAAATGAAAGAAAATACTTTTTCTACGTCTTAAAAGAAAGTACTTATTTAGTTGAAAAAAATACTTTTTCTATTTCAGAAAGAGAAAATGCTTAGTTTGTTAAAATGAAAGATATTACTTTTTTTCTAAATCATGAAAAGAAAATACTCGTTTTGTTGAAATGGAAGAAATTTTTTTTTTTCTCCATCTTGAAAGAAAATACTTATTTTGTTTAAAAAAATACTTTTTCTATTTCAAGAAAAGAAAATATTTTGTTAGTTGAAATAAGAGAAATTACTTTTTCTACATCATGAAAAAAAACACTCATTTTGTTTAAATGAAAGAAAATATAATTTCTATATCATGAAAAGAAAGTACTCATTTTATTGAAATGAGAGAAATCTTTTTTTACATCATAAAAAAGTATTCATTTTGTTGAAATGAAAGATGTGGGTGGGTGTGGGAGGGGGGGGGGAAGTGAGGGTTGGGGGTGGGTAAGGGTGGTGGTTTGGGGGTGGGGTCGGTGAGGGGTGTGTTGGTGGGGATTGGTGGGAATGGGAAATAGGGTAGAGAAGGTTGAAAAATAGTTTTGGAAAATATTTTCCCTTCTTTTGATTGGGAAAATATTTTCCTCTAATTGGAGGAAAATGAATTCATGAGGAAAATGTTTTTCAAAATATTTTAGCGAATCAAACATGGAAAAATTGAAAAATATTTTCGAAAAATATTTTCCTTCATACCAAACACACCCTTAGTCCTGCAATTATGAGTGAATTGACTAATCTTTAAATACATTGTAAATTATTGATATATTTTAAATAACGGGCTTAAAAGTGACTATTGAGTCACTTTGCGCGAATAGACACATTGTTATTTAATGTGGAATTTTCAGAAACCACTGTAGTTTAGTAGCTATTAACTTCCTATAACTACCATATACATTACTTTATATATATAATATCTTGTTGCTACCGGACTGTAATTGTTGTATTAGTTGTATTCGCGTGCCACGACCCAACATCCCTCCGAACCACGTCGTGACGACATCTAGTCTCTACGACTAGGTAAGCCTAACAATTCAAGGAGAAATACCAACGGAAAAACAAAGTTTGACTTCTAACTGCAATAGATACTGAATAAGCAAAACGATGCCGCTCGGCATGTACAATAACCAAACCCTAACTTACAAAGCTTTCCCAAAATCCAGAATGTCACGAGTCACAGGATATAGAAAGGAAACAATATCTCTTTACATCGGAATCTAGTAAAAACAAATACAGAAAAATGTTTGACGCGGGGAAGAATGGAAGGGGACTCTGAGGTTTGTGGACGCGGAAGATATACCTTTAAGTCTCCAACAGCTGACTCGAACTCAAGAATACTGAGGCTGATAACGAGCACCTGAATCTGCACACAAAACATGTGCAAAAGAATAGCATGAGTACACCACAATTGGTACCCAATAAGTGTCGAGCCTAACCTCGGTCGAGTAGTGACGAGATAAGGTCAGGCCCACTGGTATACATATTAATAAAAATAGGAGAATAAAGCAGTACAAGATGATTCTAGAGTTCAAAAAAGGAAAACGCAATTAAATAACGGGGATCTCTCGAGATACCGTCTTGTAGTCCCAAAAGTAAATATGCGGGGAGAACTCCTGAGGTACAACCTCGTAGTCTCAAAATTAAATGTGCAAGGAGAACTCCCAAGGAACCGCGTCGTAGTCTCAAAAGTAAATATGCAGAGGGATCTCCCGAGATACCGTCCCGTAGTCCGAAAAGTAAATATTCAAGGGATCTTCCGGGATACCGTCTGTCACACCTCCTTTTTCCCGAAGGGGGATGAGAGTTTTTCTAATTTAAGTGTCGAAATGGGATTATTTACTTATTTTCAGAGCCACCACTTGGGATAGTTTTATGGTGTCTCAAGTCACCGTTTATTTTAAATCCCAAATGGAGGAAGATTGACTATGTTCTAAAGTCTGTGAAACCAGAAGACGGGGTAAGGAATTCTGTTAACCCGAGAGAAGATGTTAGGCATTTTCGGGTTCCGTAGTTATAGCACGGTAGCTTAACTATTAATAATTGTCCTAATTATCGTATTATTACATGTTTTAAACCTATTGCGCATTTTATCTTTTATACTGCTTTTAATTATTTATGGAGTTATTTATGGAACAAGTCACGATTGTCGTACACTTGTAATTTTGGTACACATTGCAAACCGCGCCACATGAAATATACCCGCGATTTACAACATATTTATTTTTATTCTCGTTAGAAGTTACGGTCGGGTCACATGAAATGCACACCCGAATTGGGATTTACGTATCGTGACCATGCTACAGGAGTTGTACCCATAGTCACGATAATTTATTATTCCCGCCTAAAGCAAACTACGGTGTTAATGAGTTAACTAATTTTCCTAAGGTTTGAGATTATTGTGAAAGCCATGAGTTTTGGGAAAAGGAAACTATAATAAATAAGGCTTTAATCATTCCAGAAAAAATGTAGTGTTAAGAACATTTATGATTCAACAAGTTTTGTGTTTGTTTCAGTGCTTGCGTGTGGTCCATTACTGATACTATGTGTTTGATCCATACCCTTCATAAATTGCTAACATGATGAGATCATCAGATTTAATCAACAACTTCGAAAATCAAATCATAAGGAGTCAATTTTCTAATGTTTTTTACACCGACAATTAAAAAGAATTTAACTAACAGTTGTAATCCTCATCAGCCCAAACAAAGAATTGCAAGTTTAGCCCATTCTAACACTTAGACAACTATTGACAACTTCTGGAAGTAAATACTTTTATGAATTGGATATTGAATTGCAAATATAGCCATAATGAATTGAAACAAACTACAACATCGAACCACAATCGAATTTACAAATCTAATCTATTTTATGGCTCGGAAATTGTAACCACTTTACACTTATAAACGAATCTTAGATCTCCTAAGCATACCTCTTACGCATGAAACGAAATACTAATTCTACTTTCATTCGAATTCATTTTCCTTTCAAAAATTGACGCTAGAAAAGACTAGCTTCAAATTATACAAACCACTTAAATTTAAGAGTCAATAATTCGTCCATATCCATAGTCCGATCAGATTTACAAGCTTTTTATTCACCAACGAAACCTAGATCATAGCTAATAAATTGAAACAGTAGTCAAAGACTATACCATTGGTATTAAATCTGAAGTTTGAGCTCTACAACAAGAGAATCGTTAAGCAAACAAACATATCTGGAAATCACTGATTGCTTAAATTTCAAACAAAGACTAAGAGAACAAAGAAGAAGCTCAGCAGATCATCCGTACGGCAGCAAACAGCAGTAGCAGCTCCTCAATATCAAAAGCTTCCGGAAACCTTAATCGACAACCTCAAGAAAAATGGCTCCACTCAAAAATGAACCATGACCAAAACGACGAACAACGACAGATTTGAATCTGAATTAAACTCTCTCTCTCTTGTCACTCTCTACTATATGTTACTCTATGTGTGTTGATGTCGATGGGTGAGAGGAGAGTGTGTAGATGCTGATGAAAGAGTGAGGAGGGAGGCGGCGGCTTGGTATTTTTTAGGGGTTGGGGGTCCGCCGTTGCTGGTTGTTGAGATTGGAGAGAGAGAGCGTCGTTTAATCTGTTTTTTTAGCAGAGGATCTGTTCTTTGTGTGTAGTTAGAATGGAGAAGGAGAGAAGGGGGAACGACGACAGCTAGGTTAGGGGAACTGAAGGTTCTTTCTCTCCAGGAAATGAGGGTGTAGGGGTGGCGGCGCTAGGGAAGAGATGGGGAGGGAATTTGATTATTGAGCGGCTGGTGAAGGAGAATTAGGGTGGGTGACTGATGGGAGGTCTCTAGTCTGATCTCCTTTAGAATGGGACTAGGGTTTATTATTAAAGGGGGGCTTTTGCATCCGTACCCACTTTTTGTGCAACGTTTTAACTTATACCCGTTTTGTAAAAAAATTTGTATCCGTACCCGCTTTTGCGCATAACTTTAGCATGCGGGACTGAAGTAGGAAAGGCAATCACGCAAAACTTCAGCATTCTAGTAGACGGGCCTGAAGTAGCTTGTGAATCAGCTCTAGTAAATAGGTTTTTGTAAATGGGGAACTTCAGCATACGGGGCTGAAGTTCCCCCAGTTACACTGGAGAACTTTAGCGCTATAGCTGAAGTTTTTGTCTTTGTAATGGGGAACTTCAGCATACGGGGCTGAAGTTCCCCAGTTTACAAAGACAAAACTTCAGCTCTAGGTAACTGGGGAACTTCAGCCCCGTATGCTGAAGTCGTTGTCTTTATAACTTGGGAATTTCAGTTCTAGAGCTGAAGTTTTTTCTTTGTAACTGAGGAACTTCAGCCCCGTATGCTGAAGTTTTGTCTTTATAACTGGCGAACTTCAGCTTAATTGGTGAACTTCAGCTCAGCGAGGGAAAGGGAAGCTGAAGTTATTTAAAAAGTGGGTACAAGTTAAAAGTTTTTAAAAAAACGGGTATAGGTTAAATGGGGGCGACCAAATAGGGTGCCCCGCGTAATTTTTACTATTAAAGGGGAGGGGGACCGGTTGGGCCTAGCAGGTGTGGGCTTGGACGGGTTTGGGAGGGTAATAAAGCAATTGGGCCAAGAAAATTGGCCCAGTCCGGATTAGATTCAAAACTAACCCCTTTTTTCCGTTGTTTGTTTCTTTTCTTTGAAATTAAAATCCTAACTTGAAGTCAATTTTCAAAATTAAACCTTATTTACTTAATTAATCAACTTAACACTAATGAAATAAAATTACTAAACTAAAATTAAAAATGTAAAAATGATTTGTATTTTTTTGTGATTTTTATTTGATAATGCATGTAATTAAATCCTAAATGCAATAAAGGTCTAAATTGATATGAGATGAAAAATTAAACATTCTTTATGATTTAAAAACAACTCTAAGTATGCACGAATAACTCTAAATTATTTTGGAATATTTTTAGGAGTGATTTGTATTAGGGAAAAATTAGGTGCTCACAGCTGCGCTTCTTTGCTCGGGAACATGAAGAGTTTTCGGGCAAAGATAAAGTGAGCAATCATGAATAATTTTTTCCCCTTTGGTACTCCATGGGAAGCATTTTGGAAAAGTTTGATCGAACCTTGCTTCAGAGGTTAACTACATATCCTTGGCTATAAAGGAATCAGGTCAGTGTAGTTCTGGAAGTTTTGGTAGCTATGACTACTGAGAAGCTGTGATTTCACTGTTGTTGCTGCTGTTCCTGCTTGCTGAGCTCCTTATTACACCCAAAATCAAAATGAAAAAGAAACTAACTAAGCCTATCGGCTACGAGTTACAAGTTACAAGATTCTTATCCATAAGTCTTCTGAATCTTGATCTTGAGTCTTGGCTGGTTCTTCACACAGACTCTGATCTGAATCTTGATGCTCGCTAGCTGCAGGTGCTAGTTCATTCTTCTTCAGCTTTTCGGATCATGAAGGGACATGCAAAGCTCGTGACTTCAGTCATGTCTTGAGCAATCCACATGTTGTCTCCGCTACTGCATTTTGGATTCATTTTTTTTATTCTGGATTGAGCATTCTTTTTTTGGCCATCTTAGACTGTCGACTCGCATTCTTGAGGCGAGCTTCTGCTACTTGTAACTTGAATTGTGAAATGACTTCCCTCATTCTCCAGGTGGGCGCCTTCTACTACAACAAAACAGACAAAACAAAAGGAACTTTTCTGCCCCAGTTTGTACTAGGAAGATTTATGAGTTATTAGCAGAACTATAAATCATCTATGCTATTGATGAAGGATGCAACGAGGGGAGTAAAAATTAAAGACTTGACTATGATGTGCGTCTCCTGTGAGTAAAACCAAGAAATTTTCGACTAGAAAATGCATCTGTTAAAAAAAATGAATGTCCCAAACTAGGAAGTGCATCTCCTAGGGGTGAAACTTGAATGAACCAAACTAGAAAGTGCGTCTCCTAGGAGTGAAATGTCAATTTAGGAAGTGCGTCTCTTAAAAGAATAACCTGAAAGACCCAAATTAGGAAGTGCGTCTCCTACGGGTGAAACTTGAGTGAACCAAACTAGGAAGTGCGTCTCCTAGGGCTGAACTTAAATGACCCAAACTAGGAAGTGCGTCTCCTAGGGGTGAAATCTCAATTTAGGATGTGCGTCTCCTAAAAGTATATCCTGAAAAACCCATACTAGAAGTGCGTCTCCTAAAGGCAAAACTCCAATGACTCAAACTAGGAAGTACGTATCCTAGGAATGAACTTAAATGACCCAAACTAGGAAGTGCGTCTCCTAGGGGTAAAATCTCAATTCAGGAAGTGCATCTCCTAAAAGAATAAACTAAAAGACCCAGACTAAGAAGTGCGTCTCCTAGGGGTAAAACCTCAATTTAGGAAGTGCGTCTCCTAAAAGTATATCCTCAAAAAGCCAGACTAGGAAGTGCGTCTCCTAGGGGTGAAACTTCAATGACTCAAATTAGGAAGTGTGTCTTCTAGGAATGAACTTAAATGACCCAAACTAGCAAGTGCGTCTCCTAGGGGTAAAATCTCAATTTAAGAAGTGCGTCTCCTAAAAGAATAAACTGAAAGACCCAGACTAGGAAGTGCTTCTCATAGGGATAAAACCTCAATTTAGGAAGTGCGTCTCCTAAAAGTATAAACTGAAAGACACAGACTAGGAAGTGCATCTCTTGAAACCTCAATTTAGGAAGTGCGTCTCCTAAAAGTATATCCTGAAAGAACCAGACTAGGAAGTGCGTCTCCTAGTGGTAAAACCTCAATTTAGGAAGTGTGTCTCCTAAAAGTATATCCTCAAAAACCCAGACTAGGAAGTGTGTCTCCTAGGGGCGAAACTTCAGTGACTCAAACTAGGAAGTGTGTCTCCTAGGAATGAACTTAAATGACCCAAACTAGGAAGTGTGTCTCCTAGGGGTAAAATCTCAATTTAGGAAGTGCGTCTCCTAAAAGTATAAACTGAAAGACCCATACTAGGAAGTGCGTCTCCTAGGAGTGAAACTTCAATGACTCAAACTAGGAAGTGCATCTCCTAGGAATGAACTTAAATGACCCAAACTAGGAAGTGCGTCTCCTAGGGGTAAAATCTCAATGACTCAAACTAGGAAGTGCATCTCCTAGGAATGAACTTAAATGACCCAAACTAGGAAGTGCGTCTCCTAGGGGTAAAATCTCAATGACTCAAACTAGGAAGTGCATCTCCTAGGAATGAACTTAAATGATCCAAACTAGGAAATATGTCTCCTAGGGATAAAATCTCAATTTAGGAAGTGCGTCTCCTAAAACAAAAATATAACCTGAAAGATCCAAACTAGGAAGTGTGTCTCCTAGGGGTGATGTGTGATCTTCTTAATAGCCTTTGCGTAAGCAGAATTGGGGGATTACACCTGAAATATTCAAGCTTCCAAACTTTAATATGAACATAGCCTTCATCCTTGTTTCAAACAAATAAAACTTGTGAGTTTAAAACATGGTGGTTGGTTTGTGGCCTTGACCTTGAAGGTGTCTGCTTCTACACTTGCCATGATAACTTTGATTTCAACTTGAAAGACCTTGCTTGTTATTGACTAACCATTTTCTGTCAACTCCTATCATAGAAAACACCCCCGATCCATTCGAGCCCAATATCCTCTATCTGTTTCACGTTGCTCATGAATTGACATTTACCGAACCTTTGCATTTCACATGAATCCCAAAGCACGTTGGTTGTTACCAACTCAGTGCGCACACTGTTCTTTCCTTACTTATGCCGCTTTGATGTGCTAGCCAGATTCCATTTTGTGCAATTGGAAAGCTGGTAGCAAATTTTGCAGTCATTTCTCACTTGTTCTGACCAAACAGACTCAAAAAAAAGGAAGTGAACAAAGCAAAAGGAACAGAGTAAGGGACAATGGAAAGAGATGATATATAACAAGAAAATTACACAGTAGAAATTTATCAGATGTGGATACCAACTCTAATGAGGATACCAACTCTAATGACCATGACATGCATTTTTGGATTAAGTGGCCTAATCTGTCAAGCAAGTCTAATGTTCAACTCTTGTTATACCTCTTCGCCGCGAAACTGGGCTTCAATGCTCCGGTTATCCTATCTGATTCAAGATCCTTATTCGACTTATAGTGCCCGAAGGGTTTTCACCACCAAGCCTCTATAATTTTTCTCTTTCTCTTAACTCACCGTTGCCTTACGGTGCCCGTGAGGGTTTGCACCGATAAGACTCTCTCATTTTGTTCTTTTCTTCTTATTTCCTCTTATTCTGCAGATGACAAGCCATTAACCATAGTGAAAATATCATATGCTCCGGCATGGCTAACTCGACACTCTCAAAGATTATTTGGAAGGTCTTTTTTGGACGATAATGTGGTTTTTGGACAGGGTTAGAAAGAAATGATATCATAAAGGCTCAAAATAACTATGACAACGGGGTTAATTTATTTACAACTTTTGGAGTCCATTCTAAAACTTTGCCCCAATTTCTAAAACAAGGGAGTTTGATTCTTTTTTTTTTTTGAGATGGAATTTCTAAGAAAAACTGCCCCACTCTTGACTTCGTGTAATTATGAAATATTTTATTTGATGCGATCGAACCGTAAGGCTGCCTTTGTATCTTGTGGTGACAAGAATCAGGTCGAACGTAGTTCAAAAGAATACTTTATTTTAGTTGCTATTTATTCTTTTCTTTATATTTTTTTTTCTTCTTGATCTCTCTTTTTTCTTTGAAATTTCTTTTGGGATGAACTTTCTAAGACAAACCTATGGGGACATGAACTTTTTTTTATACATATGATTCTAACTTGATTCCAAAAGAGGGGAGGTCATGAAAATTAGCATAGGCTCAAAAGGGGTACCAAATGGTATAAAGTATTTGGGTAGCTGAAAGAGGGCCTCCCAATCCCTGAAAGTGCCAAGTACAACACATGCAACTTGAAGATGAAAAAGGAAGATCATGCACAAATTCTTTTGCAGCTACGACATTGATATCACTGATATGCCTTCCACTTTTTTAATTGCCTTGTCAAATAAAGAACTCTCGTTGCGTGATTTCTTCTTCACGATGGATACCCTCCGTCTGTTTGGAGCAAACTCCCTTGGCTTTATCTCGTAACTTAAGATGCACTTGAACTCAAATTTGCTCGCTTCAAACTGTCCGGGATGCACTCTCCTTTAACGAATTCTTGTCATCCTATTAACTTCCCAAATTATCTGCCCCAGTTTCACATAGTTCGGGATTTAAATGATCTCAAAATGTCCAAATATGTACTTATTCCCCTCAAATGTCCCTATCATCTTCAAAATTGTTTCATTGCTTCATAATTATACTAACTTTTAAGATCAGGCTAAGAATTATGCGTGTATGTGATGTCACTAGAGCCAGCATGAAAAGAAATATAAAATGAAAAAGGAACTAAACAAAAACTGACATAGAAATAACAGAAAACATGAAATTGCATTAGACAGACGGTGAAAGGGTTTGAACAACAAAACAAGTAAGATAAATTGGGGTTACAACCCTGGAACAAAACTAGATAACACTAAACGAGTTACTACGTCTAAACGAACAAGGAAAAATAAAAGGATAGAAGGGTTTGGGTCACAAGACAATATCCGGATTACAACCCTGAAATAATCTGGACAACAAAAATGACAACAAAATAAACCACCAGGACTCCTCCCCGGCTAACCAAGAAAGGAGCGTCTTTCCAATTACCAAGCTCGACATCTTAGCCACTGAGTTCCACATCAATATTACCAAGACCATTACCAATTTCAATTACATTAACCTCAGAAAATAGCTTTTGGGTTCCTTTTGACGATTCGTTCTTAAGATCAATTTCTGGTACCGAGACTGATAGCGCTGAAAACTTTGCGACAAGTGGCCCCCCAAGAAGCTCAGAAGAGTTCTCATATTCCTTTTCAATACAAATCATTCCCACCATATGCGTCTCATTATGAACAGGCAATGGAATTTGGCTAGTATCCGCTGCATCTGGATTTTGCACGGTAAGGTCACCTGCATCAATAAGCTTCTAAACTGCTCTTTTAAGATTCCAACACTTTTCTATGTTGTGCCTCGGGGCATTAGAGAAATATATGCACCTTTGAGAATAATCTAATTTCTTTGGAAGGGGGTTCGAAATTTTTATATGAATCGGCTTCAACATGTCCAATTGCCTCAGCCTTTGGAACAGACTGGCATATGATTCTCCAATTGGAATGAAAGACCTTTCTCTTTGCAGTTGCCTTTTCATTTTGTACTCCGGCCTTCGTTGGAACCTCTTGCAGGTAAGTGTTTGATATGCGTGAGGAGGTGGGTAAGACATTTGTAGAGGCAGTGCAAGCCGTTGCGGGTCTCGTGGGTGTGGAGCATATGGCGGTACATTGTGGATAGAGTACTGGGAAGGTGAGGTATGACTTTGGGGATTTTGTGGAGGAAAGTAGCATTGGGGAGGATTATCCGGAGACGAGGATATTCATGGGGTCGGTATTGAGGCTGAACAACATCTTTTCTATCAATCGCAGGACTGACCCAAGCAACTTGTTCCTTCCATCTGAGCCAATACTCCCTAAAACTTCCCAACCCCGACCTTATTTTGGCAATATAAAGGAGTGCGGACCGCACCAAAATTGTGCGGCCGCAAGGCATCAAGAGCGACCGCATTCAATATTATGCAGTCCGCGATAAATAAAAATGAGAGAGTTGGCATCCTTGGCAAAATGAAGGAGTGCGGACCGCATCAAAATTGTGCGGCCGCAGGATGTCAAGTGTGGTCGCACACATAATTGTGCGGTCCGCAGGAAGGAAGATTCAGAGAGTTGTTTCAAGCCCAAGGTCAAAGAAGTGCGGACTGCATCACTTTTATGCGTCCGCATAATCATGAGCGCAACCACACTTAGAATTTTACGGTCCGCAAAAGCCCAGCCAAAGCCAGAACTTAAAGTTGAAGACCGCGGACCGCACCACAATTATGCGGCCGCAAAAGCAAGTGTACGACTCTCAGAATTATGCGGCCGCATAACCTCCGCAGGGGCATTTTTGTCAGATATTTTCAGCTTAGTATAAATAGAACTTTTTGTCATTTTTAGGTTAAGTTATGTTTTAGGGGAGCACCTGTGACGATTTTCTTTTCTGCTTTTGGAAATTTTGTACTAGATTCCTCTCTAAACATTAGATTTTCATCCCATAATCTAATATTATGGATTCTATCTTTAATTCTTCTTTAATTTCTTCAATTTTCATGAGTAGCTAAACTCATATCTAGGGTTGTGACCGAACCCTAGTGTGAGTATTTAATGAGTGTTTGATTTAGGGCTTGTTAGTGATTGGGTTAGTGATATTTAGCCTAGTTCTTGCTAGAACTCAAGAATTAATAGTTGCAAATATTGATTCATGCCTAAATGACTTAGTCTCTACTTGAGAAAGTGGGACTAAGTCTAGGAAACTAGGA
Organism: Nicotiana knightiana; assembly: GCA_005239525.1. Classification (NCBI taxonomy): domain Eukaryota; kingdom Viridiplantae; phylum Streptophyta; class Magnoliopsida; order Solanales; family Solanaceae; genus Nicotiana; species Nicotiana knightiana. The sequence goes on along the minus strand of ML400500.1, from coordinate 258,477 downwards.
TAACAAGGAATTTGGGTGAACTCAAGAAATTGATAGCCTCAATTAAAGGGTTAAACATAGAGATAGTAATACCCGACTTGAGCTAATATCACTTGAATTGTATGAATACCCATTTGGACTTGAGAAAGCCAAATTGGGCAAAATCGCTCAAACTATCGAGAGGTATAGAGCACCCGGGTGTGATAGCTATATTAAAATCCCAACTAATCAAGCTTTCCCTAGAAATTATAACCCGTTAGATAACCACTTAGGTAGAAGTCACGGCCCTAGTCCCTTTAAACACTTGAAAACCCCAAAATAAAAATATTGTCCTTAGTTTTATTAATTACAATCATTAGAGTATAAATAGAAATAGAATACCAACCAAATTTGTGGAAGTGCAATTAGAGCTAAAACTCGCATCTCACTTTGATATAAACCTAATTCCAATTATTAACTCCCTGTGGATTCGATCCCGACCTTAGTTGGGTCATTATTGCATCGACCTCCTCGCTACTCAATAGTAGTGTGGGTTTGGACCCGATCAGGGGCTCCTCTGTCGCAGCTTGTGTGGATGTTATGTCTGCCCCGGTCTCTGGCGGCTCTAGCAGGGGGCATGGGTGCCTGGTCATCAGATCTCCCGGTACGTGTCCTCACCATATGTGAGAAAGAATATAATAGGGAAGTTTAGAATTTGATGTCAATAACACGCATGATAAGGAATCAAAAGAAGTATGATTGTTACTAACAATTCCATAGCCTCTCGAAGATGAGTACGGACGTCTCCGTACTGATCCGCGAGACTCTAATAAACCGAATTGTGACTCACGACTCCTATGAACCTAAAGCTACGATACCAACTTGTCACGACCCAAACATCCCTCAGAACCACGTCGTGATGACACCTAGTTTCTACGACTAGGTAAGTCTAACAATTCATAGAAAAATACCAACAACGGAAAAACAAAGTTTGGCTTCTAACTGCAATAGATACTGAATAAGCAAAATGATGTCGCTCGGCATGTACAATAACCAAACTCTAACTTACAAAGATTTCCCAAAACCCAGAATGTCACGAGTCACAAGATATTGAAAGGAAACAACATCTCTATACACCGTAGTCTAGTAAAAACAAATACAGAAAAAAGTTTGACAGGAGGAAGAATGGAAGGGGACTCTAAGTTCTGCGGACGCATCAAATATACCTTGAAGTCTCCAACAACTGCCTCGAACTTACGAATACTATGGCTGATAACGAGCACCTGCTTCGAACAAATCCCAACCCACAAATCTTCTCCGCCAACTCTACTTCAGATTTCCAAAAGCTCAATCCGTAGCCATGGCCAGATCTGTTCGCCTACTCGCTCTTCGCTTCAGAAAGTCCACCATCACCACCAAAAATGGCTGCTACGATTATTGCCTTGGTGGAAAGGGGAGATATATTTGAAGGAGAAGAGAGAAGATTGAGAATCTTGCTGATAGAGAGAGAGAGAGAGAAGGAAAAGAGAGAAAGAACATAATTGCCGTATTTCACGCCTCAATGGTAGGGTATAAAATAAATACCTATCTTGCTATAAAAAAGAAAAGGTAGCTATAAGTAAAAATATTTTGAAATTATTTTGGTTTGTAATAAATAAGGTGTAATAGTTTGCTATAGGATGTAAAATTTCCTTTTTTAATTTGGCCAAATAAAATGAAGAATTAACCCAAATAGTCGCTCACCCTACCACTTAAATTAAAAATAGTCTGTGAATGTATAATATATGTATAATTTATGTATTAAATATGTATAATTGTGTATAATCGATGTACAGTCTATGTATATGGCTAAAAAAAGTAAACAATTAATATGACCGACTATTTATATAAAAATCTCAAAAAATAAAATAGGAAATTTTACCTCCTATAGCAAAGGTATACACCATATTTATTATAAACCATAATAATTTTAAAATATTATTTTCTACAGATACCTTTTATATTTTATAGCAAAATAGGTATTTATGGTATATACTACCATTGAGGGGCGAAATACGCTATTTAAATTTTTTCTCTCTTTCTTCAATTAACACACGATTTTCTCTCAGAATTTTTCTTCTTTCTCTCCCTCTCTGACTTCCTTCTCTCTCTCTCTCTCTCTCTCTCCGAACAAAATACCTACTTCTAATCGTGAATTCTCTGACGAATCATCTAGGGTTACTGCAATTGAAAATACTTCTAAATTGTTAGGAGAAGGAGGGGAAATACGAACCTTTTCTTCAAAATCAGATTCCTCCACAGCAAGGAGAGGCTCGTCGCTCTAAGGCTAGGGCAACTGCGCGGGGAGCAAAAACAATGTCGGAATAATCCGAGTAGAGCCTGGGTATTAACATGAATGACGGATACTGCAATATTTTCTATGCCGGAGAAGATTTGAGGGTTGGGGTTTTGTTCGTCTCATTTTTTAGTTTTAATATAATGTATACAATATTTTTCTTGGCCGGAAAATTCCATCTCCGACGAGCTTTCTTCTCTTCTTTGCTATTTAGTCACATACAATGATACAAATACATTATATTATGCAAAAAATCACTCAAACACATCGTATATTTGTATAGATACATTTTTTTTGCCTGGATTTATGTTTTTCGAATGTCTGTATTTTATTAATACAACTGAATACAGGATATAAACACTGAAATACACTGAATACAAACATTGAAATAGAACAAAATATAAACAGTGAATACATTTAATTTTAAAATATAGTGAAACGCAGTAAAATACACTGAATACAAATAGAAATACAGTGAATACAACCTTTGAAATTGTTTACAACCCAAAATCAAATTCTGTCGTGATGGCGCCTATCGTGGTACTAGGCAAGCCGACCTTCCCAAAATACTCCCAAATTAAATATAAAAGTAAAGTAAAGTAAAGATTTCCATATCAAGAATTTTTCATAAAATCAAAGTAAACTCAAATTTGAACAAAGTGCGAGAAAGAGCCACAAACATCAAGGTGTCACCAAGTCATGAGCGTCTAAGTATTTAAAACTATTACAACAAATGTCTAAAGTACAAAATGGAAGCAAATGTAGAAAGAGTAACAAGGTCCTGCGGACGCTGGCAGCTACCTTGCAGTCTCCGAAACTCAAACAGGCCTGGACTCAATAGTCTCCGTGCTCAGACACCTGGATTTGCACATGTAGTGCAGGGTGTAGTATGAGTACAACCGACTCAGCAAATAACAACAATAAATAAGGAATTAGTACTAGTGACGAGCTATACAGAACAATTCAGTTGATCATTTTTATAGTTAAGAGTAAACATGAGTAAAAGATCAGTTTTATAATTACTAATTCCAGTAAGACATATCAGCTAAATGCAGCAACAAAGTGAAATAGATGAAACCTCACAGGCACTGTCACTCAACCCTCAATAACTCGACACTCAACTCTCAGCCCTCAATGCACACGCTCAATAGGTACCTGTGCTCACTGGGGGTGTTAAGACTCCGGAGGGGCTCCTACAGCCCAAGCTCTATAATCTACACGGACAACTCACGTGCTACACGGACAACTCACGTGCTATAATATCATGTCAAGGCCCGCACAGACAACTCACGTGCCACCATATCATATCAGAATCTGCACGGACAACTCACGTGCTAAGGTACAATACTTCACAAACAGGCCCTCGGCCTCACTCAGTCATGTACCTCTCTAGTCTCACCGCTCTCAATAAAGAAAGATAAATATCCCAAACCAAAGTATTACAGTGTATCAGCTAGGAGATAACATAGACTGAGGTAAACATGTACAAGAATCACTATGACTGAGTATAACTACCATGAGCAGGTATATAGCCTAAGCATGATTTCTAACATGAAGACGGTCAAGTTCTAGCAGACAGGAATGCATATAAACACAAATAAAGGCTATTAGACTTCACAGTCTCCCAGCACGGACCAACTCTCAATCCCTCACGGCGTACATCCACACGCCCGTCACCTAGCATGGGTGCCACCTCCAAACAATTACATTATACCAAACACCGGGTTTCATACCCTCAAGACCAAACTTAAATCTGTTACTTACCTCAATATCATAGAAATCCTACTCCGGAATGCCCTTTCCTCTTGAACCGGCCTCCAAATGACTCGAATCTAGCCACAAGCAATAAAATACAATCAATATGAGCTAAAGGAATGAATCTCACAAGGAAAATACCAAATTATAGGCCAAATCCCGAAATTCACTCAAACCTTGCCCCCGGGCCCATGTCTTGAAATCCGACAAAAGTTACAAAACCCAAAAGCCCATTCACTCACGAGTTTACCCATAATAAATTCATCAAAATCCGACCTCATTTGGTCCCTCAAATCCCCAATTTACTCTCTCCAAATCCTTAACCTCAAACTCCAAAATTTCACCTCAAAACCACACAATCTAGGTGGGGGAATCAAGATTATTGATAAAAAAACAAGTACAAGAAGCATACCTTAAGAATCCCCTCAAAAATCCTCTCCAAAATCGCCTAAGCCCGAGTTCAAAATATGGAAATGAAGCCTAATTCTCGAACCCTTATTTTTAAACATTCTGCCCAGTCCTTTCGCACCTGCGACCATATTTCCGCACCTGCGGTCAACTCCCGTTTCCTGCGGAAGCCACTTAAGTCCCCCAGGGCCCACACCTACGCTCCAGGTTCCGCACCTGCACATCACCATCCGCTTCTGCAGAATTGGCCAATCACCTCACTTCCGCATCTGCGACTCAGACTCGCACCTGCGGGCTCGTAAATGCGACCACTTTTACGCACCTATGGTTCCAGACCAGGTCCCCTATGTCTACATCTGCGGCTCCACAAACGCACCTGCGACTTCGCACGTCGTCCCCCCTCCGCAGGTTCGGAAAAACACTAGCAGCAACAGTTCAGCTGCATTTCCAAATGCCAAACATCCCGTTAGCCATCTGGAATCACCCCGGACCCCTCGGGACCTCAACCAAACATACCAATAAGTCATATATCAACATACAAACTTAGTCGAGCCTTCAAATCATCCAAAACACTATCGAAACACCAAATTACCCTCGGATTCAAGCCTAAGAACTTTTAAACTTCCAAACTCCAAATGACGCCGAAACCTACCAAACCACGTCCGAATGACCTCAAATTTACACACACGTCACAAATGACACTAAAAACCTACTCCAACTTCCGGAAATCCATTCCGACCCCGATATCAAATTTTCCACTGCCGACCAAAATCATCAAATTTCCAACTTTCGCCACTTCAAGCCTAATTCTACTACAGACCTCCAAATCACATTCCGGACACACTCCGAACTCCGAAATCACCTAAAGAAGCTAACAGAACCATCAAAATTTGAATTCAATTTCATTTACACACAAGTCAACATCCGGTTGACTTTTTCAACTTAAGCTTCTAATTTAGAGACTAAGTGTCTCAATTTACTCCGTAACCACTCCGGACCCGAACCAACTAACCCAATATGATAAAATACAGTTGTGAAGCACAAAAAAGCAGAAATGGGGGAAACAGGGCTATAACTCTCGGAACGACCGGCCAGTTCGTTACATCCTCCGCGTCTTAAACAAACATTCATCCTCGAACGGGTCTAGAAACATACATGGAGTCTCAAATAGGTGTGGATATCTCCTCCGCGTCTCCCGCTCGGTTTCCCAAGTGGCCTCCTCCGCAGACTGACCTCTCCACTGCTTTTTCACTGAAGCTATGTCCTTTGACCTCAACTTTCGAACCTGCCGATCCAAAATGGCCATCGACTCCACATCATAAGTCATATCACCCTCCAATTGAACCGTGCTGAAGTCCAAAACATGGGACCGATAGCCAACATACTTCCGGAGCATGGTAACATGAAATACCGGATGCACACTCGACAAGCTGGGTGGCAAGGCAAGCTTATAAGCCACCTCCCCTATCCTCTGAAGCACCTCAAAAGGCCCTATGAACTGGAGGCTCAACTTGCCCCTCCTCGCTAAACTCATAACACCCTTCATGGGTGATACCTTCAGCAAAACCGTCTCCCCAACCAGGAAAGACACATCACGGACCTTCCTGTCTGCATGGCTCTTCGCCTAGACTGCACCGTGTGAAGTCGCTCCTGAATCAATTTCACCTTATCTAATGCATCCTGGAACAAGTCTGTACCCAAGAGCCTAGCCTCACCCGGCTCAAACCATCTTACTAGAGATCTACACCTCCTCCCATATAAAGCCTCATACGGAGCCATCTGAATACTCGACTGATAACTGTTGTTATATGCAAACTCCGCGAGTGGCAAAAACTGGTCCCATGAACCCCCAAAGTCAATGATACAAGTGCACGACATGTCCTCCAATATCTGAATACTGCACTAGGACTGCCCGTCCGTCTGAGGGTGAAAAGTTGTGATCAACTCAACCTGAGCACCCAACTCTCGCTGCACGGTCCACCAAAACTGCGATGTGAACTAAGTACCCCTATCTGAAATGATGGACACTGGGACACCATGCAGGCAAGCCAACCGCTCTGAAGTGTAAGTAGTACAAACTGGAATGAAGTATGTGGACCTGGTCAGCCGATCCACTATGACCCAAGTAGCATCGAACTTCCTCGAAGTCCGTGGGAGCCCAATTACAAAGTCTATGGTGATTCGCTCCCACTTCCACTCCGGGATCTCTAATCTCTGTAGCAATCCACCCGGTCTCTGATGCTCAAACTTAACCTGCTGACAGTTGAGACACCGAGCTACAAACCCAACTATATCCTTCTTCATCTGCCTCCACCAATAGTGCTGTCTCAAATACCGGTACATCTTCGCGGCACCCAGATGGATGGAATACCGCGAGTTGAGGGCCTCCTCAAGAATCAAATCCCGAAGCTCATTTGCATTAGGCACACATATCCGGCCTTGCATCCTCAACACACCGTCTTCATAAATATTCACATCCCTAGCATCACCTCGCCAGACCCAGTCCTGAAGAACGAGCAGGTGGGAATTATCATACTGACGCTCCCTGATACGGTCATAAAGAGAAGACCTGGAGACCACGCAAGTCAATACCCGACTCGGCTCCGAAATATCCAATCTCATGAGCTGGCCCACTAAGGCCTAAACATCCAATTCCAAGGGTCTCTCTGCTGCAGGAAGATATGCTAAACTCCCCAAACTCTCCGCCCGACGACTCAAAGCATCGGCCACCACATTGGCCTTCCCCAGATGGTACAAATTAGTGATATCATAGTCCTTAAGAAGATCCAACCATCTCCACTGATGCAAATTAAGATCCTTCTGCTTAGACAGATGCTGCAGACTCCGGTGATCAGTATAGATATCACAATGAACCTTATACAAATAATGACGCCAAATCTTCAAGGCGTGAACAATGGCTGCTAACTCAAGATCATGGACAGGATAGTTCTTCTCGTGGGTCTTCAACTGGTGCGAGGCAGAGGCAATCACCCTGCTCTCATGCATTAGAACACATCCAATACCTATCCTCGAGGCATCACAATTTACAGTGTAAGAACCTGAAGCTGATGGCAGAACTAGCATTGGAGCTGTGGTCAAGGCAGTCTTGAGCTTCTAAAAGATCTCCTCACACTCGTCCGACCACCTGAATGGAGCACCCTTTTGGGTCAATTTGGTCAAGGGCGATGAAAAAGATGAAAATCCCTCCACAAAGCGACGGTAATAAACCGCCAAACCAAGGAAGCTCCTAATCTCTGTGGCTGAGGACGGTGTAGGCCAACTCTGCACCGCCTCTATCTTCTTTGGATCAAACTGAATACCCTCATTGGACACCACGTGCCCCTAGAATGCTACTAAACCGAGCCATAACTCACACTTGGAGAAGTTTGCATAAACCTTCTCCTTCCTCAATCTCTGTGATACAATTCTCAAATGCTGAACATGTTCCTCCTGGCTACGAGAGTACATGATAGTGGCCTATATTATGCAATGTAGACGCTATTTATACTTAAAATTAACCATACTTTATTGATGTTTAAATGCTAAAAGATAACAAAATGCTCTAATTGAGAATTTTATGCTTTGCAGGAGCCACTCCGAGCTAGGAGGAAGATAAAGAGCATTGTGGAGTCAATTATGTACATACAAGGCCAATCAATGATAGCCCAGATGAAAAAGATCAAGGAAAAACAAAGAAAAATGTGAAAGGAAGGTCCGCGACCGCGGAACTGGGCGCGCTGGAACGCGGTCCAAAATAGAAAGGAAGTGCACGACCACGTTCGAGTCCGTGGTTGAGACTGCAACCGCGGTTGGGGTTTTAGCAGTGAAGAAGTGCAGGGGCTAAAGTTTAAATTCCTAGGAAAGTAACCTAAACCTATAAGAGCCCAAAAGTCAGTTTAGGCTTGTCTTAGACTCAATTGGAGGCAAGAACAAATGAGAGGAGATCAAGTCAGTTTAGTCTTGTTTTAGACTCAATTGGAGGCAAGAACAAGTGAGAGGAGATCAAGCCAGTATTTAGAGTTTTTCTTCTTCTTCTTCTTCTTTCTACTTATCATTGTGAATCATGAACCATATTATTGCTTTGTTTTGTTTTAGTATGAGTAGCTAAACATTCAGTCTAGGGTTGACGGAATCAATTGTTGGATGAAGTTTTGACTCTATTTTGATATAATCGAGCCGTGTTTGTTCTATGATTGTTCAACTACATTTTGTATGGTGATTAATTGAATGGTTCCTTGATTAATCGTGTCTAGTTGTCTTGTGTTTCTTGAGAAAGAATACTTGGTTTGATTATTGTTGAACAACACCACTTTTGGGTAATTGAAGAGATTAATTACTTGAATTTAAAAGTGGGTTTAGAAATAACGAAGCTTTGGTGGGATAATTCTGAGTTGCATAAATTGTTAGCTAGAGTAGTTCAAAAGAATGCTTCTAGTAAATTATAATTGATCGAGAGAAAATTACGGTAGCCCAGAACTCATAATCCTCATAGAGTATTATGGCGAGATTATAGTTAAAGAGTTAAGAATTAATCCAACAATTGACGAAATCAATACCCTAGATCTTTCTACCCTTGAATTCATCTTTATTCTTGATTATTGCTAGTTTTATTATCATTTTACCTTAGCTAAATAAATTTCATTGTTTATTGATAAAAATTTTGCATTCGGAAATTGTCTGAGCTTGTCATTACCATTATTAAGAGTTGTAGTAAATATATTAGTTCCATGTGGATTCGACTCCGGACCTATACCGAATTATATTTGCAGCGACCGCTTTGTCCTTTTTATAAGGCGTAGTTGGGCGTGATTAAATTTTGGCGCTGTTGCCGGGGAACTAATGGTGTTATTTATTACAACTTAGAAGAATTGCTAGGATTTTAGCTTAGATCAATTTTTTACGGTGTTAAAAAGAATTTTCATTGAAATTCTCACGTTTGAACTCTCATGTGACTCAGGTGTATGCCTAGAAGCTCTTCGCGGACTGGTGAACTTTTTGAAGGACTCTCAGACCCCGAGAAAACATTCACGGCATTAAACTGTGCCAACAAGAAGAACAAACATTTACAACAAAAACACCAACTCGAAATTGAAATGGACCACGTGGATGACGTCGATGCAAACAATCAGAATAACCGGGTTGATCCAAATAATGGAGTGCTGGCCCCTCTTGTTCCAGAAACTGCTCTTTATGATTGGGCAGATCCAACTGTTGACAACCTGGCCACCGCCATTGTTATACCCCAGATACAAGCAAAGACATTCCAGATCACCAACAATATGATGCATCTATTGCAGAATAAGGGACTGTTCTCCGGGTCACACATTGAAGATCCACAACAACACCTGAAAATTTTCTTATCAATTTGTGTGTCCCAAAGGCAGCCGAATGTTACTCCAGAAGCCGTCAAGATATTATTGTTTCCATTTTCTGTGACCGGAGAGGCATAGACTTGGCTGAATTCGCTCCTAATAAATTCCATTGCCACTTGGGAGGATTAGTCAAGCAGTTCATAAACAAGTTTTATCCTCCCAACAAGACTGCGAGCCAGATTGATGAGATATTGCAGTACAAGCAGAAAGCCACTGAAACCTTACAGGAGACATGGGAGAGGTTCAAAGGGATGCTAGTGAAGTGTCCACACCATGGCATTCCAGACTAGATGCTTGGACAAAGATTCTACATGGGTTTGGTAGACAATCTGAAAGCCAATGTAGATGCTTCAGCTGGGGGTGAATTTTTTAGTAAGACATTCACAGAGTGCAAGATTCTTCTCGATAAGATGGCTCAGAATTCAGGCTGGATGACTAGAGGTACGACACTGACACCAATAGTGCATTCTGTTCCTCTTGACCCAAATAATTCACATGCAGAGAACATAGCCACGCTCATGAATCAGATGAGCATACTGACAAAGAAGATTGACGAGATGGGTACAAAGCAAGTGCATATTGTTTATACAAAAAATGGAGGATCGTGTACCCCATGCATAAATCAGTCTTATGTGTGCTCATGGAGTAGAGAGAATGACAACCAAGGCTTCAGACAAGATATGAATTATGCCAACAATTTTGGGGGTCAGAGGCAAGGAGGACAATAATGGGGGCCATCACCAAACCAGCAGTACAGACCCAACATGCCACAACTCGGAGGTGTACGGCCCCAAGGACAAGTTGTGCCATATCAAAGGCAACAGGGTTATCAACAGCAGCACTAGCAACAGTGCATACCAACCACCTCATCAACAACAGGACAACAATATGGTAGAAATCAGGGGCATGCTGCAACAACTCATTGGAACAAATGGTAAGATACAAGAAAAGTTAGCAGCACATGACTCATCAATTAAAGGCATTGAAACTCAACTAGGAAGCTGTCCATGGCCTTAAATAACCGCCCCAAGAAACATTGCCGACAGACACAAATATTAACCCAAAGGAGCAAAACCCAAATCAGCTAATGGCAATAAGTCTCAGTAATGGGAGAGACTTAGACAGAGAGCAAGAAGTTTCTCAATCTGGAAGAGAGACTACGCCAACCACTCCAGTTAAATTAGAGGCAAATGAATCAGCAGAGCTCACTGAAGTGGTAGTTGAGTAGGCACAAGTTGACAAGGGTAAAGCAAAAGAAGGTGAACAAGTCTCAAAACAGGTGGTACCTCTTGTGCCACAAGCTTCCAACAAAGAAAATCCATCAAGCAGTGGACAAAGAGTGACTCCTGCACCATTCACTTAGAGATTGGCAAAACAAAAGAAAGATGATCAATACAGGAAATTCATGGAGATGCTTCGCCAGATTCAATTGAATATTCCACTGATGGATGCTTTGAGGTAAATGCCAGGGTATGCAAAGATGATGAAGGACCTGATGTCATGGAAATTTGACTTCCAGGACCTGTCCACTATAACTCTAACACAGACCTGCAACGCGGTAGTGACAAGACCTATGGCCCAAAAGATGTCTAATCCACGTAGCTTCACTATCTCGTGTATTATTGGGAGTTATGCTTTTGCAAAAGCATTATGTGAGTTGGGAGCCAGTATAAAGTTGATGCCCTTGGAAATCTATACAAAACTAGGCATTGGCAGAGCTAGCTCGACCTCAATGCTGCTGCAACTGGCTGATCGCACGGTTAAAAGATCGACAGAAATTCTTGATGATGTGTTGGTGCAAGTGGGGAAATTTGTATTCCCTGCAGACTTTGTTATTCTGGACTGCCAGGTTGATGAAGAGATACCCATCATTCTGGGAAGGCCATTCTTAGCCACTGGGAGAGCACTGATTGATTGTGAGACTGGAGAACTAAAAATGAGATTGAACAATGAAGAAGTAATATTCAACGTTCAAAAATCCATGAAGAGACCTAGTGAATTTGCAAACTGATCACTAGTGGAGGCCGTGGATTTGATACTGCAAGAAGAGGATGAGACCCTTAATGTCAAGGATCCATTTGGAGCCTGCTTGATGAATTTAGAAGATATGGACGGAGAAGGGTTGGCAGAGTGGGTCATGGCCCTCGAGGGTCAAGTATTCTGGAAAAGGAACCTCAGTTCGAGCCCCTACGTTTAGAAGAGAGAGTGACACCACCTGCAAAACCATCAATAGAGGAACCACCACAACTGGACTTGAAACCGCTTCCAGCCCACCTCAGGTATGCTTTCTTGGGTCCCAATTCTACTTTGCCTGTTATTATATCATCTGGTTTGCTAGCTGCGCAAGTAAAACAATTATTACAGGTATTGCAATAATGCAAGACTGCCATTGGTTGGACCATGTCATACATAAAGGGTATCAGCCCAGCCTTCTGCATGCATAAGATTCTTCTGGAAGAGGGGCACAAACCTTCTAAGGAACATCAACGACGGCTGAACCCAAATATGAAGGAAGTAGTAAAAAAGGAAGTGATCAAGTGGCTGGATGCGAGTATCATCTTCCCCATCTCCGACACCAATTGGGTCAGTCATGTCTAGTGTGTGCCGAAAAAGGGAGGAATGACGGTCGTACAAAATGAAAAGAATGAGTTGATCTCAACTCATACATTCACGGGGTGGCGGATTTGCATGGACTAATGGAAACGGAACGCAGCCACCCCGAAGGACCATTTCCCCTTGCCTTTCATTGACCAGATGTTGGACAGGTTAGCTGGGCGATCCCATTTCTTTTATTGGACGGATACTCGGGGTATAACCAGATCTCAATTGCCCCGCAAGATAGAGAGAAAACGTCATTCACTTGTCTGTATGGCATCTTTGCCTTTCGGAGAATTCCCTTTGAATTTTGCAATGCACTGGCCACATTCCAACGGTGCATGTTAGCCATTTTTACTGACATGGTTGAGGATATTATGGAGGTGTTTATGGATGATTTATGAGTAGTGGGGGATTCATTCGAAGATTTTCTTCACAACCTAAGAAGAGTGATAAAAAGATGTGTGGAGACAAATCTGGTGTTGAATTGGGAGAAGTGCCATTTTATGGTACAAGAAGGAATAGTGTTGGGGCATAGAGTGTCCAAAAAGGGAATTGAAGTCGACCATGCCAAAGTTGATGTGATTGAGAAGCTTCCAGCACCCACTTCGGTAAAGGCAATGAGAAGTTTCCTTGGGCACGCCGGGTTCTACAGGCGGTTCATTAAGGATTTTTCCAAAATTGCTAACCCCTTATGTAAGCTGCTTGAAAAAGACCAGCCCTTTGTGTTTTCTGATGATTGTAGGTTAGCCTTTGAGGAGCTGAAGAAGAGATTGGTGACTTCACCCATCATTGTTGCACCCAACTGGGAACAACCATTCAAGCTCATGTGCTACGCCAGTGATTATGCTATAGGAGCAGCCTTGGGGCAGCGCAAAGACAAGATAATGCACCCGATTTACTATGCAAGCAGGACGCTTAGTGGTGCACAGCTGAACTACACTGTCACGGAAAAGGAAATGCTCGTTGTAGTGTTTGCCTTTGACAAATTCAGGTCATACTTAATTGGCTTAAACGTTATTCTTTATACTAACCATGCAGCAATTAGGTACTTGATAACAAAGAAGGAGTCAAAGCCACACTTGAGTTGCTGGGTTCTGTTGCTACAAGAATTCGACCTAGAAATCCGTGACAGAAAGGGGGCAGACAATCAAGTGGGAGACCACCTCTCGAGGTTGGAAGGAGCAGAAAAGAGAATGGATGTTGAAGATATCACTGAGACATTCCCGGATGAGCAGTTACTTGCTGTTACAATGGAGGAGACACCATGGTATGCTGATATTGCTAATTACTTGGCAAGTGGTATTGTACCTTATGATCTCTACTCAGTTCAAAAGAAAAAGTTATTCCGTGATTATCGTTCCTGCTGTTGGGATGAACCTATACTGTTTAAGATATGTGTTGATTACATGATCCGGAGGTGTATCCCCGAGAAAGATCAACCTTCTGTTTTGCAGGCTTGCCATGCTTCACCATATGGTGGACACTTTGGAGGAATTCGGACATCAGCAAAGGTGTTGGAATCGGTATTGTATTGGCCTACACTGTTCAAGGATTCCCATGCTTGGGTCAAAAGCTATGATGAATGCCAAAGGACAGGCAACATATCTCGCCGTCATGAGATGCCGATGACCACAATTCAAGAGGTGGAGGTGCTTGACATGTGGGGGATCGACTTTATGGGGCCATTCGTTAGCTCATATGGTAACAAATATATATTGGTTGCAATTGACTATGTCTCTAAGTGGGTCGAAGCGGTGGCTCTCCCAAACAATGATGCAAAATGTGTGACAAGTTTCCTAAAGAAAAACATCTTCACACGTTTTGGCACCCCAAGAGGTATAATCAGTGATGGTGGCTCCATTTTTGCAATAGAGCGTTCGCACTCCTGTTGGAAAATTATAGAGTTCTCCATAAGGTAGCCTCACCGTACCGCCCACAAACAAGCGAGCAAGTTGAAGTGTCCAATAGGGAGATTAAGAGTGTCCTTACAAAAACAGTGAATGCAACAAGGATCGACTGGGCGAAGAAGCTGAATGATGCTTTGTGGGCGTACCACACAGCATCCAAACTCTAATTGGTATGTCACCGTACAAGTTGGTGTCTGGAAAGGCATGCCACCTTTCGGTAGAGCTCGAACATAAAGCACTGTGGGCATTGCGTCAGCTGAATTTGGATATAGAGACCGCGGGCACCAACAAAGTCACTGGGCTACATGAGCTGGAGGAATTTAGATTCCAGGCATTCGAGAGTGCTAGACTATACAAATAAAGGATGAAGCTAAGGCATGATAAGCACATCTTGGATCGGAATTTCAAACCCGTAGATCTAGTGTTCTTATACAACTGAAGATTGAGGTTGTTTCCGGGTAAGTTGAAGTCCCGATGGTTAGGACCCTTTAGAGTGGTGCAAATGTTCTCAAGTGAAGTTGTGGAGATTGAATCGGAAGATGGGACAAATAAGTTCACGGTGAATGGGAAAAGGTTCAAACATTACCTTGGAATGGTCGAAGAAAAAAGGGATAGAGTGGTAGTAACTTTGGAAGAGCCGCAGTACACGAATGAGGAGTGATGATCAGATCCTGCATCGTGCTGTGACGTTAAATCAGACACTTCTTGGGAGGCACCCCATTGTTTGTTGTAATTCATCGTGTCGTGACGTTAAATCAAGCGCTTCTTGGGAGGCAATCCATGATCTTCGTTTGTTTTTCTTTTGTTTTGTTGTTGTATTTGATTTGAATGATAACCAAACTATTAGTGTACAGGGAAAGATTGGTGAACATCGAGAGGAGTCAGGGTCAAAAGCTAACCCCGATGAGGTAAAAAATTGAAGAAAATGAAAAAAATTCAGAACATCAAACCGCGACCGTGGTCTCAAAGCGGTGATTAGGAGAGTTTCTGCCTCAGGTCCGTGAACCGCGGACGCGACTGCGGCCTGGGCACGAAGGTTGCAAAGGGTTCTATTTTAGTGACCGCGACCGCGGTCCCAACCGCGGACCGGGCACAGGGTTTCAACGAGCTTCTTCCCAGCGTCCGTGACCGCGGAGCTGGGCGAGGTCGGGAGACGTCAGGTAAGTTAATTTTTTTTATTATATTTTTTTTTATTTTCTAAACCCCACTAAAACTAAAACACCCTCCCACCCCTTCCACTCTCCCCATTCTCATTCCCCTATCTTAATTTAACTCTCCATCTCCCCCTCCAAATCTCCAAACACATGCCCCCTTCCCCATCTTCCTCCTCTTACCAAAATCTCTCCTTTTTCCTCCTCTCTCCATTAACAAAGATCTCACCTCCATCGTTTCAAGAATCTCAAGTAAGTCATGACTTCTCTCTTCTTTCTTAATTTTTTTTTCTTTTGTAGTTTGAATTTCAGATTTTTGTGAAGATTTTAGAGTAAATTGTTTCTTCTTTTTAGTTGCTAGTGTATAGAATGGGTAGGTAAAATCATGTCTTTCTTTTTTTAGAGGTAGATTGTGGTAGATATGGGTATGTGAGGCCATTTTAGTTGATTTGGGAGGATTGGTAACTCCATAGGGTTATTTGTGCTAATTTGTAGCCATATGCACATTAGGTGTTTGTTGAATTGCCCCAATGAGCTTTAATTGCTATTGTGACCATGGTGCGGGTGAAGTCTGAGTAACCGCCATGGGTTCACATAATTCCAACCCCTACTAATAGTGGCACTTGTTTTGTTAGGTATCATGAATCCCTCCAGGAAGAGACGTGCCACAAGATCCTCGGCCAGTGGATCGGGAGGTTCTTCTAGAGCTCGGGCATAGGCTAGCTCGAGCCAATTTGACAATAGCCGATTTGTGTCCAGAAAAGCTCAAGAGCGGTTTAGTGAGAAGGTGTCAAAGAAGCCTTTGGTCAAAAGAGACACTGACAGGGCAACTCTCTAGGTGGAACACCCAAACATGTACCGGGAATTGTTGCGGCGTTGGCTCGAAATCTTCTTTGAGGAGCCGGAGGATGGCAGTGTGATGCTTGTTAGAGAATTTTATGCCAATTTCTAGAACATAAGAATCGGGTTGTTATGGTGTTCCAAACCAGGGTGGATGCTTCACTCGAGGCCATCAAACAAGTATATAGGTTGCCAGCTTTCGACGGGGTTGAAGAATTTTACCAGACATACCAGTAAAATCCTGTCACTTGGAACCTATTCATCCAAACCATTTGTGTGCCAGACAAGGACTTAGTATGAGTTACACCTAAGAGCATCCTAAACTCATAATCCCTCACTTGGGAGGAAAAGTGTTGGCTAACCGTAATCAACAGTCGTCTGCTTCCATTGAGCAACACTACTGATTTAATGGGCGTAGGGCAGCAGCGATATGGTGCTTGGTGAATGACCACGATTTTGATGTGGCCTGGCTTATCCAATCAAAGATGTTCACCCGCTCCACTGAGAAGAGGTATGGATTCTACTTTTCTTCTCTGGTCACCAGGTTGTGCAGAGCGGAAAGAGTCCCTGAAAACCCCAACATGGATGGGATGGTGCCAAAGGAAGTCGTGTTACGGGCAAGCAAAGTAACCATCGGGAAGGAACCGGTGGCACTTGGAGCTGCTCATAATGACACCTAGGAGGAGTCGGATAATGATGATGATGACCAGGAGGGGGAAATGCATGCCTCACCCCCACAGGTGCAGCTTTCTGATGAGGCAGACCCATCTCAAGCCTGCCGGAGTACCCATCTGACAGCTGTGGAGCAGGAAATGGCAGGGTTGCGCACTTCGGCCACTGACCTGGGTACTAGAGTTGATGCTTTGGATACTCAAAGTGCAAAGCCTAAAAAGAAGATTATGGGTTGGATGAGCGCACTGGGACGAGCTTGTCACCTCGACCCTAGCACTGTCTCCGACCAGGACTGAGTACCAGGGAAGTCCCCTTACCTTACTCTGCTTTAATTTATTTGGCATGGGGACATGCCGATTTCTTAAGTGTGGGGTGGGGGATGATGTGTATGTTGTTGTTGTATATGTATATATTTGATTTGGTAGTTTCGTTTAAGTTAACATCAACTTGGCCCGACGATAGACACCACTCGATGGGTTTCTTGAGGGACTAAAGTCAAACAAAAAAAAACAAAAAGATTTTGATTTTGTAGTAGTGTATCAACTATGTCATGACCCAAAATCCATAAGGTCGTGATGGCGCCGGACACAATTGTCAGGCAAGACAATCATTTAAATAGTTAAGTTAAATTTTCCTATTTTAGCATTTTTTTGAAATCATTATCTTTCACTTTATTATATAATAACTGAACAAAAATTTCTGTTAAGTAAATATGGAAGGTAAACAATTTTGATTTTATTGCAGTAAATCCCAAACACTTCCTAGAACCGGTGTCACAAGTGCATGTGCAATTTCTAAGAATTTATACAATCATTACAAAGATTGTCCGAGATACAAATTAGATAATGAAATTAAAATAAAACGAATACAATACGAGGGAGACTCTATCAGCTGCGGATCGCCTCCGGATGATGCAGCTCGCCTAAGTCTCCAAACCAGCCACGTCGCTCTGAAATTACCTGTGCAATAAAAATGTACAGCAAGTGTAGCATGAGTACGAAAACAACGTGTACTCAATAAGTTGCCCGCCTAACCTCAGAGAGGTAGTGACGAGAGGTCGAATTAGACACTTGCTAGAGGTCAATATAGTATATTCAAGTGTGGCACTAAGCATGATTATCATAGGTAGTATATTAAATCAGGGATGAATAATATCAACCCTTACACATTTAACACTTTAACTCTTTGTCATTTCAATAACAATTAATCCCTTACACATTTAACACTTTAACTCTTCGTCATTTCAATAACAATTAATCAAACATGGGTGATTTAATCAAATAACAAATAATCAACCAGAAGGAACAACTTCTTCCAAAAAATTTAATAACTTTAAATCTCTGTCATTTCAGTTGACAACTTAAAATTCCAGGCCACTAATCAGGCAAAAATCACAGCAAATACGCAGTAAATATCATGCGCAAGCAATGCCGAGGGTCGAACAGCGCGTAACAACAATAATAAATTGTGCANCCCCGCTCGCGAATCGATCATGCGACGCGGTCAACATAAAAATAATAAGGCTAGCCTGCTCGCGAATCATACCTGCGACTCAGGTGCTCATATGTACACATATTCACATAATAAATCCGCATTTTTATCAAGAAAACAGTTACCCAGGAAAGGGGTAAAATTCTTCTTAAAGGAACATGAAAAATAACTTTTAAATCTTTGTTTTGAAACTCATTTGCCAAGTTTGATAATATTCAATAATATAACCTTATCAGGTATACAATTATCCACGGAGGAATCAATTATCTTTCTAAATAATTATGAAAGGTACACTCTAGTCTTCTTAGGAAATCAATTACCGATTCAATAGCATTAACAACCTAATATTAGTGCCAGGATCCCATGTACAACACGTAAGGCATGCTAGTGGGTCCTAGACTACCCGGACATAGCATAATACTAGCTACGCACGGACTCCCGTCACCTCGTGCGTACGTAGCCCCCGAATATAATGGCACATACTTAATTAGTTCACCTAGGGGGACAATTCCCCCTCACAAAGTTAGAAAGGAGACTTACCTCGCTCCGAAATTCCATAACCGGCTTCCAAGCATCCCGACGACTCCAATGGATGCACAACGCCCCAAAACTATCCAAACAACGACACACCAATGAAAATATACTCTAATATTTGCAACAATTCCAAATTATATAATTTTCCAACCCCTCTTAGTGAATGACCAAAATGCCCTCGGGCCCACGTGCCCGGAATCCGAAATTTCTCGAAGATATATTCTACCCATAGCTTTACTAGTTCAAATATACAATTTACTCTAAATTCCATGATCAAATTCATGGTTAAAATCCAAATACAAATTTGCTATGTTTTCTTCAAGATTTCCCAAATTTTCCTACAAATTCTCATGTATAACTCCATGTAATAACCTTGTATTTAACTTAGAAACATGAAGAAATTACTTACCTAGCATTGTATGAAGAAAATCCTCTCTTGAAGCCCCTCAAAATCGCCCCACACCAAAAGGAAATGGGAGAAATGGCCAACAAATCTCGGTTTTAAAACATTCTGCCCAAGCCATTTTTCGCACCTGCGATCCAACTCTCGCACCTGCGATTCCGTAGGTGCGACCAAACTTCCGCACCTGCGACTTTCCTCAGCTCAAGCCAACTTCGCATCAGTGCTCATTGTCCGCATATGCGGCTTCGCAGGTGCGGAAGCTCCATCGCACTTGCGCTTCCTGCCAAACCTGCAAACTTTCGCACCTGTGGCGCCTAAGCCGCACCTGCGGCCCAAGCCTCGCAGGTGCGGTCACACCAGATGACAGCAACCTCAGCCTTCTTCAAACTCCAAACTTGATCCGTTAATCACCCGGAATCCACCAGAGGCCCCACGGGGCCCTGTCCAATTACACCAACCTGTTCCAAAATATAGTGCAGACTTGCTCGAGGCCTCAGATCACATCAATCAACGCCGGAATCACGAATCGCTCTAAAATTCAAACCTTAAGAACTTGAAATTTCAAACTTCCACATTCGATGCCGAAACCCATCAAATCACGTCCGATTGACTTCAAATTTTTCACACAAGTCATATTCGACATTACAGACCTGCTCCAACTTCCGGAATCGCATTCCGACCCTGATATCAAAATTTCCACTTCCGGTCGGATTTCTCAAAAACCTTTAAATTTCTATCTTTAGCCAAATGACTTCAAAATGACCTTCGAACATCCGAATTAACTTCCGATCGCGCTCCCAACTCCCAAAAATGATGACTTCCACAATATATGCCGAAACGCTCCTGGGTTATCCAAAACCCGATCTGGACATACGCCCAAGTCCGAAATCATCATACGAACCTGCAGGAAGCTTCAAATCCTAACTCGGAGGTCGCTTACTCAAAATTCCAATCTTAGTCAATTTCTCCAACTTAAGGCTTCTGAAATGCAAATTTTCTTTCCAAACCAGCTCTAAACTTTCCGAAACTCAATTCCGACCACACCTACAGGTCATAATACCTGAAATGGAGCTGCTCATGACTTCAAACCGCTGAACGACGCGCTAGAGCTCAAAACGACCGGTCGGGTCGTTACATTCTCCCCCACTTAAACAGACGTTCGTCCTCGAACGTGCTAAGAACTGCTCTGGAGTTATCTGAAATCACTGTTTAACACCCCGAGCACCTGCCCGTGCTACCACAACCCAGTTGAGTACATTAGCTTGATCAAATCTGAAGATTTCTTCTTTTATCCATATAATAAGCTCAGAATACAGTTCCAACACTTGAAATTTCTCTGCCAGGCCTAGTTCCAATATATAAACACCGTATCAGCTACCACACGATATACCAGAACATGACTGCATACCTTTGCTGAATTAGCACCATGCACCGCAAAATTCATCATCTAACCATAATGACGTTCCCTGAACCTTAATAGCCAAAATTTCACGAATCTGATGCTCCCGATGCACCTCATAACAAATATACATACATCCTGCTATAATGCTGACGATACCACCACAACGGAAGAGATGTGTAGAAATTCAT
The DNA here is from genome assembly GCA_005239525.1 of Nicotiana knightiana. Classification (NCBI taxonomy): domain Eukaryota; kingdom Viridiplantae; phylum Streptophyta; class Magnoliopsida; order Solanales; family Solanaceae; genus Nicotiana; species Nicotiana knightiana. The sequence goes on along the minus strand of ML400500.1, from coordinate 237,463 downwards.
ACCCAACTGCCGAGTTAACAAATCATTGAATAACTCACCCTGGCTAGAATCATCACCTCATTATGAACCGAATAAGGGTAACTGTCCTTTCATGTATTTCACATAACTTAGTGCACTTGATTCCAGATCCAATAATCTCATCTCACCTAGTATGAACTGTTCAGACAATAAATCATCCCAGACATGACCAACAGTCTCACATAATACCACACCGCACCACTATGCCATAACTCGAACATGATAAATAAGAAATGACTCAGGAAGGGACTACTCAACCCGCACAACTAATGTGAACTTTCCTCAGAAAATAGAAAGTAAAACACAAGAAAAATAAATATAGGAACCTGGCTCATCATCACACTGTTGCGGCGTGCAACCCGATCCGAATAACATACCCGTGGCGACGTGCCCCCTTATCCACACATAAAATTCACATAAGGAAATATATACGGAGTTGAATTGCTCACTATTACAAATTATTGAATATCGATCATAAGCACGCTAAGTGCATAATACCACCCTGGGGAGACTGACAAAACCATATGCTCAAAAAACTCAAGCACAACTGAGGTGCGATATATATGTATACTCTGGATCTCAACAACTGTCCTGCTCACATAACATCATCACTACGCGGAGATCTCAACACATAAGAAATTATCAAGTCGTTTCACAACTCACATGGCACAATCATATTATCACATGAATTTGACGAAGACGGAACAACATCCGCTGTTCTAATACCTTCCCATGAAAAGCGCTCTACTGAAATGAACATGCCTGGCTCATACGGAGCCCATAATCATATTTAAATCCATCCACAAACATCGAGTCTACCTTGCTCGCACCAAACTAAGCTAATAGCTTTACCTGGGTCCATATTAACCCACTTTCTCTCATAATACGCGAGAACAACCATCATAGTCGGGACAAACACCCTACAATCCACAACCAAATGAATCGCACGCCTTCCAGGCATAAATTCTCAAATAAACAATATTGCACTTCTTTATACTCAGTTCAAATCTTCAATCCATTAAGTGACTACATGTCACACTTATACAATCTTCTCGTGGTTATACTCCCACGACCTTGCACACCAGGTAACAAGTCTGCACACCCGCATCACCGACCACACTAATACTGCAAAACACATCAAGAACCCATGACCAGGGTACAAAGCCTCTTTCCCCGAATATCGATCTCAGGTGACACTGAAGATAACACCAGCTTACTCTGAACTTTCAAATCACTTTTTCTTGCTCATCCGAGCTCATGACATCCTTGTTAACACCGAACCGCAATCTCGATTCTTAATCCCAGTTACATACTACTTACCGCACCTAACATGCCAATATGAGGTAGCGCAAGAATTCCATCATAACTTCTGAACCACCAATAGGGTGAACACTTCATCATATAGAAACCTTTACTTAACTCAATTCAAGAGTACCATCTCAACACACGAGTGAATTCTCACAATCACCCAACATGCAAATCCTTAAGTAGTAGTCTATACCACCATAACCCTTTTGGGATCCGCCTATACCTGACAGGCCATAGCACTCAAATACTCCCACATGAAATCCATTACGACGGACGACAAGCCCCACACACACCGACACAAACCACATGCATAACTTAATCACATCAAAGGAACTGATCACTGCCGTAAATGTGCCATTGCAACCATGGCTAATCAATCTATCTTCTGTTAATCATCTTCAATTGCCTCAGGAATAATAGTAACTTCCTTCAACTCATAGAGAACTCAACCCTCACTCATCCCGAGTGACCTTGATTCACGAGACTGTGCTGCCTAAATCCCACAAACCGTCTCGTACCCTTCTGATAGTCTTTCTACAACCCGGAGTTTATTTCTCTCACTCCTCCAATACTATCCTGCATGCTGAAAATAACATAGAACCCCAACCATCTTCCTTTTTCTCAGGAATTACTCTGCAAAAGCTCAATTCTCGATCATACTGCTGCCTGAAACCCTTAAACGCCGTATTCTTAACTTTTGAATTCACTAGGCCGCTATTGAGAGTCACCCACTCTGACTGGCCCCGAATACAATCACCCCAAGGCTCTTCTAGCACAGGAACACCCTTTTCAATGAAGCACGTGACTGAGTCACTACCATTACAATTCGCCTATGCATTAAGCATAAATTCTGAATCTTCCAAAGCCTAACCGTAGTCCAATAGGACCAACTTTTGCACACATTCATAAAATCCCATGCACAATTACCATACTACTCCTTTCCCTTAGTTGTACTAACTTGCCAATATGCTGACAATCCGCAAACCCATGAGAACACAATCCTACAGCCCAACTGCAGGTGGTGAGACTCCCTCACTTAGCCCGAAGCTACTCCTTGCATTACTTTAGATCCTGTTGAGATCCTTTCCCTTTGTTAACATGATCTTGCTCAACCCATACGTCCAATTCTTCCAAATTCTCTTGTCCGCATTCCCTAAATACTCAAGTTCTCTAGCACCACTCACCCATTCTGCCTCCTACCGAATAGCCACCAGAATCCCTCTCAGAAACTTGCCAACCATGCAACCGCTAACCTATCCACCGGAGATAACCCACCCGTGGAAATCACCAACTGACACCTTCCAACAACGCTGAAATGCACACTCTCTGCAACATCACTACCCCATCCTAAGCCCGCTCTCATTCTTAACTTTACCAGTCCGTCCGGTCCTCATGGACATCTGCTAAATTGCGCAACAATACCTTCTAATTCACTACTATGATACCGCTCCTCAACTTGGTCCAACTCCCCCTCTATGCGACAGCTCGACTTCCGCCTCTTACACTTGGCCTCCTAGAAATGGAACCACCGCCTAACACTTTTCACATATCTTCCTTCATTGTATGTCGCCCAATTGCTGCCCCAATCCAACATCATTCTCTGTAGTTCTTGAACCAGTAGTTCACCACGACTTTAAACTCTCCGAAGATCACCTTTCTCGAGCTACATTAATTATCAATACTGAACCACTGCACCTTACGGTCTCTGACAGCCGCTTCTTCAATACTTCTTCACAATACTCTGACCCCACGCAACCGAAGAAACCATAGCACCTACAAACTTAACACATTCCATTCGATCAATGACGACGATATCACGTCACAGGTGAATATCCCACCTTACTTGAAAACACCAAGTCTTACTACTTTATCAATCCAAAACCTGACCACCTATAGTCCAAATGCCTTTCCTCTGCCGGAACTAAAATACCGAAATCTCGAAATCACACTCTGAGAAGACCTCCTTCAAACCATTCATCAGAACCCAACATAACCATTCATCAAGACCCAACATATGGGCAGGCGTTCTATCATCATATCGACATCACGCGATAACCAATCGCAAGCATCATCACTACCTGAGCATAGCCTTAAGGCTCTCAGAAACACAACTACTGAGCTGAAACAACATATTATCCTTCTGCAGGGCCATAACAACAGTCCCCAACCAATTAAACACGAGAAACATCTCGCACCACATTCGTAGAACCATTTCAATTTCTCAAATTCCTGATTCATAGCAAGCGCTTTGCGACACGTAAGATTGAGTAGGAAGAAACATAGGCATAAGCCTTAAAGGAATCGAATAGCACGATGAGGAATCAAGAAGGGAAGTACTCCTAACAGCCCTGTATCCTCTCAAAGATAAGTACATTCGTCTCTGTACCGACCCGCAAGACTCTACTAGACTCGCTCATGACTCGTGAGACCTAAGGGAACCTAGTGCTCTGATACCATGTTGTCACAACCCGAAATCCATAAAGTCGTGATGGCCCCGGACACCATTGTCAGGAAAGCCAATCATTTAAATAGTTAAGTTAAATTTTCTGTTTTAGAATTTTTTTGAAATCATTATCTTCCACTTTATTATATAATAACTGAACAAAAATTTCCGTTAAGCAAATACGACAGGTAAACAATTTTGATTTTATTGCAGTAAAATCCCAAACACTTCCTAGAACCCGGTGTCACAAGTGCATGAGCAATTTCTAAGAATTTATACAATCATTACAAAGCTTGTCCGAGATACAAATTGGACAATAAAATTAAAATAAAACGAATACACTATGAGGGAAACTCTGTCAGCTGCGGATCGCCTTCGGATGATGCAGCTCGCCTAAGTCTCCCAACCAGCCACGTCACTCTGAAATTACCTGTGCAATAAAAATGCACAGCAAGTGTAGCATGAGTACGAAAATAACTTGTACTCAGTAAGTCGCCTGCCTAACCTCAGAGAGGTAGTGACGAGAGGTCGAATTAGACACTTGCTAGAGGTCAATTTAGTATATTCAAGTGTGACACTAAGCATGATTATCATAGGTAGTATATTAAAATCAGGGATGAATAATATCAACCCTTCCACATTTAACACTTTAAATCTTCGTCATTTCAATAACAATTAATAAAACATGGTGATTTAATCAAATAAAAAATAATCAACCGGAAGGAACAACTTCTTCCAAAAATTTTAATAACTTTAAATCTCTGTCATTTCAGTTGAAAACTTAAAATTCCAGGCCACTAATCAGGCAAAAATCACAGCAAATACGTAGTAAATATCATGCGCAAGCAATGCCGAGGGTCGAACAGCGCGTAACAACAATAATAAATTGTGTACTGCCGAAGGGTCGAATGGCTCGAACCATAGATGCATCTATTTTCCCCCACTCGCGAATCGATCATGCGACGCAGTCAACATAAAAATAATAAGGCTAGCCTGCTCGCGAATCATACCTGCGACTCAGGTGCTCATATGTACACATATTCACATAATAAATCCGCATTTTTATCAAGAAAACAGTTACCCAGGAAAGGGGTAAAATTCTTCTTGAAGGAACATGAAAAATAGCTTTTAAATCTTTGTTTTGAAACTCATTTGCCAAGTTTGATAATATTCAATAATATAACCTTATCAGGTATACAATTATCCACGGAGGAATCAATTCTCTTTCTAAATAATTATGAAAGGTACACTCTAGTCTTCCTAGGAAATCAATTACCGATTCAATAGCATTAACATCCTAATATTAGTGCCAGGATCCCATGTACAACACGTAAGGCATGCTAGTGGGTCCTAGACTACCCGGACATGGCATAATAGTAGCTATGCACGGACTCCTGTCACCTCGTGCGTACGTAGCCCCCGAATATAATAACACATACTTAATTAGTTCACCTAGGGGGACAATTCCCCGTCACAAAGTTATAAAGGAGACTTACCTCGCTCCGAAATTCCATAACCGGCTTCCAAGCCCTCCCGACGACTCCAATGGATGCACAATGCCCCAAAACTATCCAAACAACGACACATCAATGAAAATATACTCTAATATTTGCAACAATTCTAAATTATATAATTTTCCAACCCCACTCAGTGAATTGGCCAAAATGCCCTCGGGTCCACGTGCCCGGAATCTGAAATTTCTCGAAGATATATTCTACCCATAGCTTTACTAGTTCAAATATACAATTTACTCTAAATTCCATGCTCAAATTCGTGGTTAAAATCCAAATACAAATTTTCTAGGTTTTCTTCAAGATTCCCCAAATTTTCCTACAAATTCTCATGTATATTCCATGTAATAACCTTATATTTAACTTAGAAACATGAAGGAATTACTTACCTAGCATTGCATGAAGAAAATCCTCTATTGAAGCCCCTCAAAATCGCCCCACACCAAAAGAGAACGGGAGAAATGGCCAACAAATCCCGGTTTTAAAACATTCTTCCCAGGCCATTTTTTGCACCTGCGATTCCGCAGGTGCGACCAAACTTCCGCACCTGCGGCTTTCCTCAGCTCAAGCCAACTTCGCACCTGCGCTCATTGTCCGCATCTGCGGCTTCGCATGTGCGGGAACTCCATCGCACCTGCGACGCCTAAGCCGCACCTGCGGCTCCGCACCTGCGACCCAAGCCTCGCAGGTGTGGTCACACCAGATGACAGCAACCTCAGCCTTCTTCAAACTCCAAACTTGATCCGTTAATCACCCGAAATCCACCCGAGGCCCCCCGAGACCCCGTCCAATTACACCAACCTGTTCCAAAACATAGTACGGACTTGCTCGAGGCCTCAGATCACATCAATCAATGTCGAAATAACAAATCGCTCTAAAATTCAAACCTTAAGAACTTGAAATTTCAAACTTCCACATTCGATGCGGAAACCCATCAAATCACGTCCGATTGACCTCAAATTTTTCACACAAGTCATATTCGACATTATGGACCTACTTCAACTTCCGGAATCGCATTCCGACCGTGATATCAAAATTTCCACTTCCGGTCGGATTTCTCAAAAACCTTTAAATTTCTATCTTTAGGCAAATAACTTCAAAATGACCTTCGGACATTTGAATTCACTTCCGATCGCGCTCCCAACTCCAGAATCACCATACGGAGCTATTCCTAGGCTCGGAATCCCGAACGGAAATCAATATCACTGAAATGCGCTTCAAGCCAAGCTTAGGAAATTTCTTCAAAAATACTGACTTCCACAATATACGCCGAAACGCTCGCTGGTTATCCAAAACCCGATCTGGACATACGCCCAAGTCCAAAATCATCATACGAACCTGCAGGAACCTTCAAATCTTGACTTGGAGGTCGCTTACTCAAAATTTCAATCTTAGTCAATTTCTCCAACTTAAGGCTTCTGAAATGCAAATTTTCTTTCCAAACCAACTCTAAACTTTTCGAAATTCAATTCCGACCACACCAACAGGTCATAATACATGAAATGGAGCTGCTCACGACTTCAAACTGGTGAACGACGCACTAGAGCTCAAAACGACCGGTCGGGTCGTTACAAACTCCCCCTTAGTTTTTCTTTAAACCACGATTCTTTTCCAAGGGTTTTATTTGAAGCGGGTGTAGTTAGTTTTTTTTATTTTAATTAGGAACTTATGGGCGAGGGGCAGAATTGAAATAGGATCCCTTAACTCCATGGTGCCTTGAATATTGACTACCTTAGTGTGACACTTAGGCTCATTGGTCGGCTTTTGCGAGAAAGCCTTAAAATGTGTGTTCTTGATTTGGCTTAAGTACCCTCAGCAGAGTGTTTGATAATCCAAATTGAATTGAGTCATGTGCCATGTGTATATGAGGATTTGTGTATTCTGTGCTAACATTTAACGCCTAGAACTTGCCATGTGTGTTTGCAAAGAGAAATGGCAGTCTTATTTGGTCTAGGAAGTGATATATGTATTTATTTTTTAAACCATATCTATACATTTTCCACCCACCTAATTTGTATATACCATAGTTAACCATATTGAGCAGGTAATCCTATTTCTTTGGCAGCCACATTACAAGCCTTACCCAATTTTTGAATTGTCCATCTATTTGAACCCTATCACCTCTTATAAGCACTTGAATTGTGATGAAATATGTAAAAGATAAAGTGTGGGGTGGTTGGTTTGGCTTTTGAGTGGAACTGATGAGATAAGGAAAAAGGTGCACTGTGTTGAAAAGTAATACTAAAAGCCACCTGAATTGAAAAAAAAAAGGAAGATGTATAGATAGTCTTTTATGATGGTGGCTTTTGATATAATTGTGCTTAAAGAAGTAGGGGGTCTAACATATTGATGTAAAGGTAGAATGGTGGTTTGACATAAATATGGGCTTAAATATTGAAATATATGTATTAAAGTGCTTAGGGAGGTGTAGTCACTATTATATCCAAATGTATCCTACCCAACATGCAGCCTACATTACATCTAAATAAAGTCCAAATTGATCCTAGACTGAATGAGCTCGATTAGTAGAGTAGTACAATACATGCAAGCATATGGTGTGTTTTCTGTGGAACAAGAATTTTCTTTCTGAGGGTGAGCGAATTCTGCTTGTTTGAAGTCCTCAGTGTGTGCAAATTGTATTGATTATGAAATACGTCTCTTTTGTGGTGAGCAGGCATGTGATTCATGAAAGAGAGGTAAGTCTGGATCTCTGACTTAGAGTAAGTGAGCCGGTTAGGGACATTGCGCGACTAGAGAGGGTCCACTCTTGAGGTGTGGATGTTACGCTAATGTAGTTGACCATTGTGAAATATTCTTGGCATGATAAGTAGGGAAGATGCTCAGTAAAGTTAGGCCTGTAGAGTGTGGTTTGTTGCTCGAGGACGAGCAACGGTTTAAGTGTGGGGTGTTGATAGTAGCCTATATTATGCAATGTAGACACTATTTGTACTCTAAATTAACCATACTTTATTGATGTTTAAATGCTAAAAGATAAAAAAAAAATGCTCTAATTGAGAATTTTATGCTTTGCAGGAGCCACTCTGTGCTAGGAGGAAGATAAAGAGCGTTTTGGAGTCAATTATGTACATACAAGGCCAATCAATGATAGAACGGATGAAAAACAGCAAGGCAAAACAAAGAAAACTGTGAAAGGCAGGTCCGCAACTGCGGACTTGGCGCGCTGGAATGCGGTCCAAAACAGAAAGGCAGTGCACGATCGTGGTCGAGTCCGTGGTTGAGACTGCAACCGTGGTCGGGGTTTTAGCAGCGAAGAAGTGCAGGGGCTAAAGTGTAAATTCCTGGGCAATTAACCTAAACCTATAAGAGCCCAAAACTCGCCAAAAGTCAATTTAGGATTTTTTTAGACTCAATTGGAGGCAAGAACAAGTGAGAGGAGATAAAGCCATTCTTAAGAGTTTTTCTTCTTCTTCTTCTTCTTCTTCTTCTTCTTCTTCTTCTTCTTCTTCTTCTTCTTTCTACTTATCATTATGAATCATGAACCATATTATTGCTTTGTTTTGTTTTAGTACGAGTAGCTAAATATTCAGTCTAGGGTTGATGGAACCAACTGTTGGATGAAGTTTTGACTCTATTTTGATATAATCGAGCCGTGTTTGTTCTATGATTGTTCAACTACGTTTTGTATGGTGATTAATTGAATGGGCCCTTGATTAATCGTGTCTAGTTGTCTTGTGTTTCTTGAGAAAGAATACTTGGTTAGATTGTTGTTGAACAACACCATTTTTGGGTAATTGAAGAGATTAATTACTTGAATTTAAAAGTGGGTTTAGAAATAACGAAGCTTTGGTGGGATAATTCTGAGTTGCATAAATTTTTAGGTAGAGTAGTTCGAAAGAATGCTTCTAGTAAATTATCGTAATTGATCGAGAGATAATTACAGTAGCCTAGAACTCATAATCCTCATAGAGTATTACGGTGAGATTATAGCTAAAGAGTTAAAAATTAATCCGGCAATTGAGAAAATCAATATCCTAGATCTTTCTACCCTTGAATTCATCTTTATTCTTGATTATTGCTAGTTTTATTGTCATTTTACCTTACCTAAATAAATTCCACTGTTTATTGATAAAAATCTTACATCCGGAACCCTGGACTTAAACTGGATTATATTTGCAACGACCGCTTTGTCCTTTTTATAAGGCATAGTTGGGTGTGATTAGTACACCAGGATGTCATCAATGAATACAATAACGAACAAGTCCAAATAGGGATGGAATACACTGTTCATCAAATGCATGAACGCTGTCGGGGCATTGGTTAGCCCAAAAGACATCACCAAGAACTCATAATGGCCATATCGGGTCCTGAAAGTTGTCTTAAGAATATTCGAATACTGAATCTTCAACTGGTGATAATCGGACCTCAAATCAATCTTGGAGAACACCCTCGCTCCTGAAGCTGGTCAAATAAATAATCAATACGAGGCAAATGATACTTGTTCTTTACTGTGACCTTGTTCAACTGCTTGTAATCAATGCACATCCTCATGGAACCATCCTTCTTCTTCACAAACCGATGCACCCTAAGGTGACACACTAAGCCGAATAAACCCCTTATCAAGGAGTTCCTAAAGCTATTCTTTCAACTATTTCAACTCCGCTAGTGCCATACGATACGGTGGGATTGAAATGGGTTGAGTGCCCGGCACCAAATCAATACCAAAATCAATTTCCCTGTCAGCGGCATGCCCGACAGGTCTATAAGAAACACATCCGGAAAATCACGTACCACCAGAACAGAATCAATGGCAGGAGTCTCTGCACTAACATCTCTCATTAAAACCAAATAGGATAGACAATCCTTTTCAACCATACGCTGAGCTTTCAAGTATGAAATCACCCTACTAGGTACATAGTCTACAGAACCACTCCACTCCACCCTCGAAAATCCCCGCATCGCTAACATCATGATCTTAGCGTGACAATCTAGAGCAACATGACATAGAGATAACCAATCAATACCCAACATACATCGAAGTCAACCATACTGAGCAATAAAAGGTACACTCGGGTCTCCAGACCCCCAATAGTCACCACACATTACCGATATACACGGTCTACAACAATAGTATTGCCCGCAGGAGTAGATACATGAAAAGATGAAACTAAAGACTCACGGGGCATATCCAGAAAATGAGCAAAATACGAGGAAACATATGAATACGTGGAACTAGGGTCAAATAATATAGATGCATCTCTGTGACAGACTGAGACAATACCTGTAATCACAGCATCTGAAGCAATAGAATCTGGTCTAGCTGGGAGGGCATAAAAACGGGCCTGGCCACCCCCTGATCTGCCTCCCCCTCTCGGGCGATCCTAGATGACTGGGCTCCATCCCTCACTGGCTAGGATCCACCCCTAGCTGGGTGGGTGGGTGGTGGAGGAACTGGTGCTGGTGCCATCAGCCGATTACTATATTGTCGAGTCCCACCCAATAGCCTAGGGAAATGTCTCATAATGTGACCAAAATCTCCGCACTCGAAACAACCCTTCCTCTGACGAAACTGCTGCTCTTGATGCCCAACATAACAACCTAGGGACATTTGAGCGGACGGGGCAAGATACGAACTCTGCATTGGTAGTGCACTGAATGATGACTGGCACTGCTGATGACTGTGAGAACCATGGCCAGATGATACACCACGGTGAAATGGCCGAGCTGTCTAAGAATGTCTGAAATGACGACCTCTACCATGCTGAAACTGACCCCTAGAAGGAGCACCATTGAATCCACCTGTCTAAGTCTGTAATCACAGCATCTGAAGCAATAGCATCTGGTCTAGCTGGGAGGGCATAGAAACAGGACTGGCCACCCCCTGATCTGCCTCCCCCTCTCAGGCGACCCTAGCTGAATGGGCTCCACCCCTCGCTGGCTGGGATCTACCCCTAGCTGGCTGGGCGGGTGGTGGAGGAACTGGTGCTGGTTCCATCAACCGAGTACTACATTGTGGAGTCCCACCCAATAGCCTAGGGAAATCTCTCATAATGTGACCAAAATCTCCGCACTCGAAACAACCCTTCCTCTGACGAAACTGCTGCTCTCGATGCCCAACAGAACTACCTAGGGACACTTGAGAGGACGTGGCATGATAAGAACTCTGCGCTGGTAGTGCTCTGAATGATGCTGGCCCTGCTAATGACTGTGAGAACCATGGCCAGATGATGCACCACGGTGAAATGGCCGAGCTGTCTAAGCTTGTCTGAAATGACGACCTCTACCGTGCTGGAACTGACCCCTAGAAGAAGCACCATTGAATCCACCCTGACCACGAGGCCTCTTGGCCTCCCTCTCAACCCTTTTTTGACCACGAACCATCTCAATCTGTCGAGCAATGTGGACAAGTAGCACCAGACACCCTCTCTCTGGTCATAAGCAACAACAGTTGAAAAGTGAGACCATCTATAAACTTCATGATCCTCTCCCTGTCTGTGGGAACCAACCAGATAGCATGATGGTCCAACTCCGAGAATCGCATCTCATACTACATCACTGACATATCACCCTAACAAAGCTGCTCAAACTATTTGCACAACTACTCTCTGCGGGACTGAGGCACGAACTTCTCCAAAAAGACCACAGAGAACTGCTGCCAAGTAAGGGATACTACGCCAACAGAACTACGCCTGTCGTAAGTCTCCCACCATCTGAGTGAAGCCCCAGAAACCTGAAAAGTAGTGAATGAGACCCCACAAGTCTCCAAAATACCATCTGTACGGAGTATCCTATGACACATGTCCAAGAAGTCATGGGGATCCTCTCTCTTTATTCCACTTAAAGGTGAAGGTTGGAGTCTCACAAACCTCTCCAACCTACGCTGATCATCCTCAGGCATGGCAGGAACCACAAAATCTTGAGCAACTACAACCGGCTGGGCTGGTGGTGCCCCTGTGTCTAGAGTCCCTGAACAACCTTCTCAGGTGTGCGGGCAATTGGAGTCTGAGTACCTCCCCCGACTAGAGAAGTGGTTGCGGCCTTCGAAATAGAGACTGCCTGAGCAAGGCTAGTACACACTGATAGAATCTGAGCTAGGGCCTCCTGAAGGCCAAGAATCACAATAGACATAAGTGGTGCCTGAGCTGGTGTTGCTGGAACATCTATCTGGGGGACCTGGTCCTGATCTGGAGCAACTGGGGAATCTGCAGGTACTACCCCAGCTGCTGTGCGAACGGTATCTCTGCCCCTACCACGACCTCTACCACGGCCTTGGCCTCTCGCGGCCCTGGCTGATGGTACTATTGGTTGTCCGTCCTGACGGGTAACACGAGTCCTCACCATCTGTGAGAGAATGAAACAACAAATGTTTAGTTACCAGAATAAGCGATTCGCACGACAAGAATCCAAAAATGTGAATTTTTTTCTAAGGGATCTGCAGCCTCTCGAAGATAAGTACAGACGTCTCCCTACCGATCCGTAAGACTCTACTAACCCGCTCATGACTCTTGAGACCTATGTAAAGTAGGATCTGATACTAACTTGTCATGACCCAAAACCAAGTCATTTCGTGATGGCATTTATCGTGGAACTAGGCAACACGACCTTCCCAAAACAAGCTTTCCATATCAGGAATTTTTCATAAAATCAAAGTTAAACTCAAATTTGAAACAAAGTGTGGAAAACGAGCCCCAAACATCGGGATGTCACCAAGTCATGGGCGTCTAAATATTTAAAACTATACAGCAAACGTCTAAATGTCAGTACAAAATGGAAGGAAATGTAGAAGGAGTAACAAGGTCCTGCGGATGCTGGCAGCTACCTTGCAGTCTCCGAAAATCAAACAGGCCTGGACTCAACAGTCTCCGTGCTCAGACACACCTGGATCTGCATATGTAGTACATGGTGTAGTATGAGTACAACCGACTCAGCAAGTAACAACAATAAATAAGGAATTGAGTAGTAGTGACGAGCTATACAGAACAATTCAGTTGATAATTTTCACAGTTAAGAGTACACATGAGTAAAAGATCAGTTTTATAATTACTAATTCCAGCAAGACAAATATCAGCTAAATGCAGAAACAAAGTGAAATAGATGAAACCTCACATGCACTGTCACTCAACCCTCAATAACTCGACACTCAACTCTCAGCACTCAATGCACACGCTCAATAGGTACCTGCACTCACTAGGGGTGTCCAGAATCTGGAGGGGCTCCTACAGCCCAAGCGCTATAATCTGTACGGACAAGTCACGTGCTATAATATCATGTCAAGGCCCGCATGGACATCTCACGTGCCACCATATCACATCAGAATCTGCACGGACAATTAACGTGCTAAAGTGAAATACCTCACAAACAGACCCTCGGCCTCACTCATTCATGTACTTCTCTAGTCTCACCGCTCTCAATAAAGAAAGGGAAACAAACCAAATCAAAGTATTATAGTGTATCAACGAGGAGATAACAGAGACTGAGGTAAACATGTACAATTATCACTATGACTGAGTATAACTACCATGAGTAGGTATATAGCCTAAGCATGATTTCTAACATGAAGGCCGTCAAGTTCTAGGAGACAAGAATGCATATAAACACAAATAAAGGATATAAGACTTCACAGTCTCCCAGGACGGACCAAGTCTCAATCCCTCACGGCATACACCCCCACGCCCGTTACCTAGCAAGGGTGCCACCTCCAAACAATTACATTATACCAAACACCAGGTTTCATACCCTCACGACGAGATTTAAATCTGTTACTTACCTGAATAGCATAGAAATCCTACTCCGGAATGCCCTTTCCTCTCGAACCGGCCTACAAGTGACTTGAATCTAGCCACAAGCAATAAAATACGATCAATATGAGCTAAAGGAATGAATCTCACAAGGAAAATACCAAATTGTAGGCCAAATCCCGATATTCACTCAAACCCAGCCCCGGGCCCACGTCTCAAAATTCGACAAAAGTAACAAAATCCAACTCATACACTCGCAAGTCTACCCATACTAAATTCATCAAAATATGACCTCATTTGGTCCTCAAATCCCAAATTTACTCTCTCCGAATCCTTAACCTCAAACTCCCAAATTTCACCTCAAAACCACACAATCTAGGTGTGGAATACAATGGGGAATCTAGATTATTGATCAAAAGCGAGTACAAGAAGCTTACCTCAAGAATCCCCTCGAAAATCCTCTCCAAAATCTCCTAAGCCCGAGTTCAAAATATGGAAATGAAGCCTAATTCTCGAACTCTTGTTTTTAAACATTCTGCCCAAGCCTTTCGCACCTGCGGCCATATTTATGCACCTGCGGTCAACTCTCCGCTCCTGCGGAAGCCACTTAAGTCCCCCAGGGCCCGCACCTGTGCTCCAGGTTCCGCACCCGCGTGCGCACCCCTGCGCATCACCATCCGCTTCTGTGGAATTGGCCAATAACCTCACTTCCGCATCTGCGACTCAGACACGCACATGCGGGCTCGCATATGCGATCAATCTTACGCACCTGTGGTTCCAGCCCAGGTCACCTATGTCCGAATCTGCGGCTCCCCAAATGCACCTGGGACCTCGCACCTGCGGTCCCCCTTCGCAGGTGCGGAAAAACACCAGCAGCAGCAGTTTAGCTGCATTTCCAAATTCCAAACCTCCCGTTAGCCATCCGAAATAACCCCGAGTCCATCGGGACCTCCACCAAACATACCAACAAGTCATATATCAACATACAAACTTAGTCGAGTCTTCAAATCATCGAAAACAACATCAAAACACCAAATTACCCTCGGATTCAACTTTAAGAACTTCTAAACTTCCAAATTTCGCAAACGACGCCAAAACCTACCAAACCACGTCCGAATGACCTCAAATTTACGCACACGCCACAAATGACACTACCAACCATAAATCCATTCTGACCCCGATATCAAATTTTCCACTGCCGACCAAAATCGCCAAATTTCCAACTTTCGCCACTTCAAGCCTAATTCTACTACGGACCTCCAAATCACATTCGGGGCGCGCTCCTAAGTCCAATATCACCTAATAGAGCTAACAGAACTATTAGAATTCAAATTCGAGATCGTTTAACACAAGCCAACATCCGGTTGACTTTTCCAACTTAAGCTTCTAATTTAGAGACTAAGTGTCTCAAGTCACTCAGAAACCACTACGGACCCGAACCAACCAACCCGATACGATAAAATACGGTTGTTAAGCATAAAAGAAGCAGAAATAGGGGAAATGTGGCTATAATTCTTGGAACGACCGACCGGGCCGTTACAGAAATATATTGAATACATCAATAATATCATGTATTAAGAATAACTAAAATATTGCTAATACAAATATATTTGAATACATCGAATACAAAATAGTGAATATAGTAAATACAAACATTGTATCTAATGAATGCAATAATAAATAAGTATTGAAACACACTAAATACAACACTTAAATACAATAGTTATATACAATTGAAAATCATGGCGTTACTGTATTCACGGATACATGGCGTAAATACAAGTGAATACAGTCGCATACAACTATAACCCCTATTTTAGGCAAATTTTGCTACTGTATTTATGAATACAGTAGCACGAATATAGCGCGTACACTACCGTAACAACTGAATAGAAGTTATAGGAACTAATTGTGTATATGGTAGCTATAGAAAATTAATAGCTTCTAAATAATAGTGGTTTCTGAAAATTCCTCAAAAATAAATAAGACCTTTTGACAATGTTAGCCGCTCGGCAAAAACTATAAACAACCGCCTAGCCTACAATTTCATATTACAACTTGTAGCCAAAAATAAATAAAATATGTTAACCAACATATTTGTGCTGCCCGGAAAATTTTACATTGGGTCTATGTGTAAGACTCCTCTTAAATTTTGACAAAAGAGAAAGTGGGTCATATGGTGTCACTTTATTAACTTTTTGCAATCTCCTACCTTCTTTATTCTCAACAAAATAAACCGTATTTCTTCTTTGAAACAAATTTAAACACCTTTTTTCTTCCTTGTTGTACTTCAAAGTTCAAACCATTTCACCTTCTACTACAAAAAGTTGTCACTACTCCGTCAACTAAGCCATCAAACTTTTTTCTTCTCACACAAGAAAATTATTCTTACACAAGTGTTACGTATCATGTCTCACACTTGATAAAATTTCTAGTGCCGCCCCGTCCTCCCTATTCGCCAAAGTCCAAAATTTTCTTGTATTCTTTCTTCTTTTTAAAATTTATCTCGTTCGCTATTGTAACGATCCGATCGGTTATTTTGAGCAGTTGGACTTTGCTCAGTAGTTTACGGGCATGAGTAGATTTGTTTGATGTATTATGAATTATGTGAATCGATGATTTTGGCTTTCAGGTTATTCAAAATTATTTTGGAAGAATGAATTTCATTGTTGAAGCTTTAAGTTGAAAGAGTTGACCAAGTTTGACTTTTTGTGAATTTGAACTCGAAACGGAGTTTTGATGGTTCCATTAGGTCCGGTTGGTGATTTTGGACTCGGGGGTATACCCAGATTTGTATTTGGATATTTCTAGAAGGTTTCAACACAAGTTGACAAAAAAAGTTAGAAATTTGAAGGTTAGGAAAGTTCATAAGTATGACCGGAAGTTGATTTTGAAGATATCGGATTTGGATCGTGGTTCCGGGAATTATAATAGCTTCGTAATTTCATTTGGGACTTGAGTGAAAATTTTGGGTTCATTCTGGGATGATTTGATATGTTTTGGCGCGAGTTATGGGAATTGAAAGTTCAAAGTTCATAAATTTTGATTTGAGGTGTGATTGGTCGTTTCGATATTGTTATATGTGTTTTGAGGCATCAAGTTGGTCCTTGTTATGTTATGGAACTTGTTGGTATATTTGGACGGGGTCCCGAGTGGCTCGGGTGAGTTTCGGACGAGGTTCGGATCATTTTCATTTTATGTTGCATTGCTGAAGATATCTGGTTCTGGTGTGACCGCACCTCTGCGGAGTGTGGGTGCAGGTGCGGAGCCGAAAAGGAGGAAGTGTCATCGCAGAAGAAAGAAGGGGAGCTGGGCGTGAGGATCGCAGGTGCGGGTGCTTGGACGCACCTGTGCAACCGCAAATGTGGTTCAAGTGCGCAGAAGCGCGATCGCAGAAGCAACTTAAAGACCGCAGGTGGGGGGGATTGCTGGGTCAGGCTATTTTCGCATAAGCGAAGTTTTACCGCAAAATCGGTGGTCGCAGATGCGACGAATTGTCCACAAATGTGGAAGTGCTGTGCAGAATGTTAAATACAAGGGTTCTGTCACGACCCGAATTTCCCACCGTCGGGACTGTGATAGCGCCTAACATTAAACCCGCTTGGCAAGCCAACATTTCTGATTAATTACCTTATTTATTTATCTTTAACATTTTTACCAGATTTTATAATAAAACCACAGAATATAAAATATGATATGATATGATTTAACAGCTTGATATGATACTAATACGAAATCCAGAACCAAAGTACTCCCAGAACAGGTGTCACAATCTCACGGACTGTCTATGAATACTACAAATAGAAGTCTGAACAAAATACAAATACACATATGTCTCAGAAATAAATAAGAACATAATAGAAATGAAATAGGAGGGAACGCCAAGGCATGTCGGCGTCTGCAGGACTACCTCGGAATCTCCGTTGGACAGAAGGCAACAACCCTGATCTAAGGTCCGAAGAGTCCAGTACCAAGATCTGCACAAAAGTGCAGAGTGTATTATCAGTACAACCGACCCCATGTACTGAGTAAGTGCCGAGCCTAACCTCGGCGAAGTAGTGACGAGGTTAGGATACGACAACCAAAATCAACCTATGCAGTTTAATAGTATACGGAAAAAAAATAATACAACGAGGAATAAGCAGCTAAGAATAAAGGAAAGGGGAACATGCTGAGGGGAGGAAGTATAAAATGAAGGAAATAACGAGATAAAGCACAAATTAGATATCAATTTAACCAACAGAAATAGCAATACAAAAACAAGTGCACGGCATCACCCTTCGTGCTTTTACTCTCGTCCTCACCATCAGAATCAATATATTCAGCACGGCATCACCCTTCCTTCACATAATCAGGGCACGACATTATCCTTCGTGCATTATCACTCATATCATGGAACGGCATCACCCTTCTTGATTTTACAATCACAGTATCGGCACGGCATCACCCTTCGTGTATTAACATTCACTCACAATCTCACGCACGTCATCACCCTTCGTGCTTTTATACTCTTCCTCACCCAAACACATCAAATGATAGCAATCCAACAAAGAAAATAACGGAGTATTACTTAACGAAATCCAACAATACTCAACATTGTTTGACACCAACTTTAAAAAATACTCAACATTGTTCAATATCCAGGAATTTCCAGCTGTAAAGTTAAACTCAAGTATTACTTAACGAAAAACCACATAAATAAAAATATTCGACTCACGGGCATGCTTGACACCAACGTATAGGTACTCGTCACCTCACCTATATGTTGAACATGATACTTACACATAGCAAATAGGACACAACACATATTCCCTCAAGCTAAGGTTAAGCCAAACACTTACCTCGAGTTCCACGACCAACTCAAGCCTCAATTACCGCTTTCCCCTTAGAATTCGCCTCCAATTCAAATGTATCTAGACATAATTAGCTTAATAATATCAATAAATGCTAAATAATTCAACCCTAATGCTTAATTATGAATTTTCTATCATTCTTCCAAAAAAGTCAAAATCGACCTTGGGCCCGCTTGGTCAAAACACGAGGTTCGGACCAATACCCAATCACCCATTCACCCACGATCCCGAATATGTAATTAGTTTCAAAATCTGACCTCGAAACGAGGTCTAAATTCCAATTATTCAAAAAGCCCTAACTCTACCCATATCCCCAATTTTCTACCCTTAAAACCCTAGAATTCTTGATGATAATTGATGAAAAACATTAGGAAGTTGAAGGAAATTAGTTAGTGGACACTTACCTATGATTTGGAAAGAAAATCTCTTGAGAAAATCGTCCTTGGTCTTCTATTTTTGTGAATAAGTGAAAAAGAATTCGGCTGAAGCTCTAATTCAAAACACACTGCCTGACCCTCGCACCTGCGGTGCTTGGGTCGCACGTGCACTTGTGCAGGCGTGGAAAAAGAGTCGCACCTGCGGAAATGGACAAGGCCACTGAGGGCCGCACCTGCGGAGGTTTACCCGCTTCTGCGGAAAACCTGCCACACCTGCGAAAAGAAGGCAGGCTGGGCTGGGCTGGACTGCACCTGCGGCTGAAGGTCCGCACATGCGGTCTCGCACCTGCGACCCTAGGCTCGCAGGTGCGGGCACACCAGAACTGGTGCACTAGAAGTGATTTTCCAATTCTAGACACCCCGGAACCTACCTGAAACTCACTCGAGCCCTCGGGGATCCAAACCAAACATGCACACAACCTTAAAAACATCATACAGACTTACTCGTGCGATCAAATTGCCAAAATAACATCTTAACAACGAACTTAGCATAGAATTCAAAGAAAAATCTCAAAACTTTCAAAGTTTCAAATTTCACTACTACGGGTCCGAATCACGTCAAACGACCTCCGTTTCTTACCAAATTTTACAGGCATCACTCAAATACTATATTAAACCTGTACCAGGCTCCGGAATCAAAATACGGTCCCGATACCATCAATTTCAAATATAATCAACTTTCCAAAGACTCTTATAATTTCAGTAAAACAATTTCTTTCAAAAATTCATTTCTCGGGCTCGGGACCTCGAAATTCAATTCAGGGCACACGCCAAGTCCCATATTTTCCTACGGACACTCCGGGACCGTCAAATCACGGGTCCGGGTCCGGGTCCGTTTACCCAAAATATTGACCGAAGTCAACTTAAATTCAATATTAAAGGCAAAATTAGCATTTTTCTTAGTCTTTCACATAAAAGCTTCCCGGATATACACTCGGGCTGCACACGCAAATGAGGTGAGATAAAAGGAGGTTTTCAAGGCCTCGTAACACAATTTTGACTTATAAAATGAGAGACGACTTTTTGGGTCATCACATTTTCCACCTCTAAAACAATCGTTTGTCCGAAAGTACCTGAATCGGTGAAAAGATGGGGATATCAGCTCCATATATCGGACTCGGGATCCCAAGTAGCTGCCTTGGCAGGCTGACCTCTCCACTGAACACGAACTGAAGGATAACTCTTCGATCTCAACTGACGAACCTGCCGGTCTAATATGGCTACCGGCTCCTCCTCATAGGTCAAATCCTTGTCCAACTAGACACTACGGAAGTTTAACACATGGGATGGGTCGTCGTGATACTTCCGAAGCATAGACACATGAAACACTGGATGCACATCTGATAAATTCGGTGGCAACGCAAGTATGTAAGCCACCCCTCCCACTCTATCAATAATCTCAAACGGACCAATGAACCTAGGGCTTAGCTTGGCCTTCTTACCAAACCTCATCACGCCCTTCATGGGCGACGCCTGAAGCAACACCCGCTCTCCTACCATGAATGCTACATCACGAACTCGGCGGTCGACATAACTCTTCTGCCTGGACTGAGCTGTACGAAGTCTATCCTGAATGATCTTAACCTTATCCAAGGCATCCTGCACTAAGTCTGTACCCAACAACCGAGCCTCTCCCGGCTCAAACCACCCAACCGGCGACCGACACCCCCTACCGTATAAGGCCTCGTAGGGAGCCATCTGAATGCTCGACTGATAGTTGTTGTTGT
This sequence comes from Nicotiana knightiana, assembly GCA_005239525.1. Taxonomy (NCBI): domain Eukaryota; kingdom Viridiplantae; phylum Streptophyta; class Magnoliopsida; order Solanales; family Solanaceae; genus Nicotiana; species Nicotiana knightiana. The sequence goes on along the minus strand of ML400500.1, from coordinate 216,470 downwards.
AGGCAAACTCAGCTAATGGCAAGAACTGATCCCAAGAACCTCCAAAGTCAATGACACAGGCTCGTAGCATATCCTCCAAAATCTGAATACTACACTAGGATTGCCCGTCTGTCTGAGGATGAAATGATGTGCTCAACTCAACTCTCGTTTCCAACTCATGCTCAACTGCCCTCCATAAATGCGAGGTAAACTGCGTACCTCGGTCAAAAATGATAGACACGGGCACACCATGAAGACGAACAATCTCCCTAATGTAGATCTCTGCCAATCTCTCTGAAGAATATGAAACTGCCACATGAATGAAGTGCGCTGACTTGGTCAGCCTGTCCACAATAACCCATACCGCATCGAACTTCCTCTGAGTCTGTGGGAGTCCGACAACGAAATCCATGGTGATACGCTCCCACTTCCACTCAGGAATCTCAATCTGCTAAAGCAATCCACCAGGCCTCTGGTGCTCGTACTTAACCTGCTGACAATTCAAACACCGAGCTACATATGCCACAATATCCTTCTTCATACTCCTCCACCAATAGTGCCTCCGCAAATCCTGATATATCTTTTCGGCGCCCGGATGAATGGAGTACCGGGAACTATGGGCCTCCTCTAAAATCAACTCATAAAGTCCATCCACATTGGGCACACAAATACGACCAAGCATCCATACAACTCCATCATCACCAACAGTAACCTGCTTGGCACCATTGTGTCGCACCGTGTCCCTAAGGACACACAAATGAGCATCATCATTCTGCCGATCTCGAATACGATCAAATAATAAAGAACGAGCGACTGTATAAGCTAGAACACGGTCGGGCTCAGAAATATCCAATCTCATGAACTGATTGGCTAAATCTTGAACATCCAAAGCAAGGGGTCTCTCCCCAGCCAGAATATATGCAAGACTACCCATACTGGCTGACTTCCTACTCAAAGCATCGGCCACCACATTGGCCTTCCCCGGATGATATAAGATGGTGATGTCATAGTATTTCAACAGCTCCAACCATCTCCTCTGCCTCAAATTTAGCTCATTCTTCTTGAACAAGTATTGCAAACTCTTGTGATCCGTGAACACCTCACATGACACACTATATAGATAATGCCTCCAAATCTTCAGCGCGTGAACAATGGCTGCTAGCTCCAAATCATGAACTGGATAATTCTTCTCGTGGATCTTCAACTGACGCGAAGCATATGCAATAACCTTGCCATCCTGCATCAACACTGCACCAAGTCCAACCCGAGATGCATCACAATACACAGTATATGGCCCTGAACCTATGGGCAAAACCAACACCGGCGCCGTAGTCAAAGATGTCTTGAGCTTCTTGAAGCTCGCCTCACACTCCTCTGACCACCTAAACTGGGCACCCTTCTGAGTTAACCTGGTCATCGGGGCTGCAATCGATGAAAACCCCTCCACGAACCGACGGTAATAGCCCGCCAAACCCAAGAAACTCCGGATCTCTGTGGCTGATATGGGTCTAGGACAATCCTTGAATGCTGAAATCTTCTTAGGATCCACCTGAATACCCTCTGTTGATACAACATGACCCAGAAATGCAACTGAACTCAACCAAAACTCACATTTTGAAAGCTTGGCATATAACTGACGGTCCTTTAGAGTCTGGAGGACGACTCGAAGGTGTTGCTCATGCTCATCCCGGCTGCGGGAATAAATCAGAATATCATCAAGGAAGACAATCACGAAGGAATTCAAATAAGGCCTGAACACTCGGTTCATCAAGTCCATAAAAGCAGCTGGGGCATTTGTCAACCCAAATGACATCACTAAGAACTCATAATGCCCGTACCGAGTGCGAAAAGCTGTCTTAGGGACATCAGATGCCCTAATCCTCAAATGGTGGTAGCCAGATCTCAAATCAATCTTCGAAAATACCTTGGCACCCTGAAGTTGATCAAACAAATCATCAATTCGCGGCAATGGATACTTGTTCTTGATGGTAACCTTGTTCAATTGTCGATAATCTATACACATCCTCATCGACCCATCCTTCTTCTTAACAAACAACACCGGTGCACCCCAAGGCGAGACATTAGGCTTAATGAAGCCTTTATCAATCAAATCCTGCAACTGCTCTTTCAACTCCTTCAACTCTGGCGGGGCCGTACTATGTGGCGGGATAGAAATTAGCTGAGTGCCCGGAGCCAACTCAATGCAAAAGTCAATATCCCTGTCTAGTGGCATACTCGGCAGGTCTGCAGGAAACACCTCTGGAAACTCTCGGACAATGGGCACAGACTCCATAGAAGGAACATCGGCAGTAGAATCGCGAACATAGGCCAAATAGGCCAAACACCCCTTCTCGACCATACGTCGAGCCTTCATATATGAGATAACCCTGCTGGAAGAATGACCAGGAGTCCCTCTACACTCCAATCGAGGCAACCCCGGCAATGCTAAGGTCACAGTCTTGGCATGACAGTCCAGTATGGCATGATAGGGAGACAACCAATCCATCCCAAAAATAAAACCAAAATCTACCATATCAAGAAGTAGAAGATCTACACTAGTCTCAAGACTACCAATAACCACTACACATGAACGGTAGACACGATCTACCACAATAGAATCACCCACTGGTGTAGACACATATACAGGAGTACTCAGAGAATCATGAGGCATAACCAAATAAGGAGCAAAATAAGATGACACATTGGAAAATGTGGACCCCTGATCAAACAAAACCAAAGCATCCTTGCTACAAACTGAAACCATACTTGTGATAACGGCATCGGAGGCCTCAGCCTCAGGTTTGACTGGAATAACATAACATCGGGGCTGGGCCCCACCCAAATGAATTACGTCCCTGGGACGGCCTCCTGCTGGCTGACCTCTACCCCTAGTACCCTGGCCTCCACCTCTAACTGCCTGACCTCCACCTCTAACACCTCGACCCCCACCTCTGGCTGGCTGAGCGGGTGGTGTAGCACCTGGTGCGGGAACCATAGCACGAGAACCCTGGTTCTGAGAACTGCTCGAGGCTCGAGGGAAAAATATAGCAATGTGCCTCTGATCACCACAACTATAACAAGCCCTCGGTTGCTGAGGCTGCTGACCCTGACGACATGAGTAATCACCCTGAAAACTCTGAAGCGGCGGTGCACTAATAGGAGTTGATGGTGCAATGTAGGGAAACTGATCAGCATACTGCATATGAGAACCACGGCCGCCTGGAGCACTGCGAGAAACCTGAAGTGCCGAATGAAATGGCCTAGGAGGATGGCCCCTACCAAAAGAATCCCTGCCTCCAGATGAGGCACCACTGAACCTGCCAAAATGACGGGGTATCTTGTCAGACCCCTGACCACCCCCTGCAACAGAACCATCTCAACTCGTCTGGCTATATTGGCTGCATCCTGGAAAGAAATCTCACTCCCTATCTCCTTGGCCATCTACAATCTGATCGACTGAGCTAGTCCCTCAATAAATCTCCTCACCCTCTCTCGCTCGGTGGGAAGTATCATAATAGCATGTCGGGCCAAGGTAACGAATCTTGTCTCGTACTGAGTGATGGTCATAGAGCCCTGCTGGAGACGCTCAAACTCCCTCCGAAGATCCTCTCTCTGAGTGATAGGAAGAAACTTCTCCAGAAATAGCTAAGTGAACTGGGCCCAAGTCCAGACCGGTGATCCAGCTGGTCTAGCCAAACAATAATCTCTCCACCAAGTCTTGGTGGGACCTGACAGACGAAAAGTAGCAAAGTTGACCCCATTGGTCTCCACTATCCCCATGTTCCGCAGAACCTCATGGCAGCTATCCAAATAGTCCTGGGGATCCTTTGAAGATGCACCGCTATAAGTAGTATTGAAAAGCTTGGTGAACCTGTCCAACCTCCACAAAGCATCAGCAGACATAGCTGCTCCATCACCGGTTTGGGCCACAATACCCGGCTGAACTACCCCAGCTGGCTGAGCTACTAGAGTCTGAAACTGAGAAGCCAACTACTCCGGAGTGCGAGTAGCGGGAGTCTGGGCTCCTCCCTCATCCTGAGAGACGACTGGTGCTGCAGGAAGCAAACCTGCCTGAGCGACACTCTCCATGAGGCCTACTAGACGGACCAGAGCATCCTGGAGTACCGAGATGGCAATGAACCCCTCGGGAACCTGAGCTGGCCCAACCGGGACTGTCTGGGCAGGAACCTCATCAGAAAACTCTACCTGAGGCTCTGCCACTGGGGTTATTGCTTTGGGCTGAGCTCTGCCCCTGCCTCGGCCTCTAGCACAGCCTCATCCCCGGCCCCTCGTAGGAGCTGCAACTGGAGACTCGGGCTGCTGATTAGTGGATGAAGAAGCACGTGTTCTCGCCATCTGCGAGAGAATAGAGTAGAAATTTAGTTAATTTTGAAACATCAAATCGCACGATAGAGAAGAATAGATGTAAAGTCATTCCTAAACTTTGTAGCCTCTAGGGGATAAGCACAGACGTCTCCGTACCGATCCCTCAGACTCTACTAAGCGTGTCCGTGAATTGTGAGACCTAAGTAACCTAGTCCTCTGATACCAACTTGTTACGATCCGAATTTCCCACTGCCGGGACTGTGATGGTGCCTAACATTGAACCCGCTAGGCAAACCAACATTTCTGATTAATTACCTTATTTCTTTATCTTTAACAGTTTACCAGATTTTATAATAAAATCACAGAATATAAAATACGATATGATATGATTTAACAGCTTGATATGATACTAATACAAAATCCAGAAACAAACTACTCCCAGAACAGGTGTCACAATCTCACGGACTGTCTATGAATACTACAAATAAAAGTCTTAACAAAATACAAATACACATCTGTCTCAGAAGTAAATAATACAAAATAGAAATTAAATAGGAGGGAAAGCCAAGGCCTGCTGACGTCTGCAGGACTACCTCGGAATCTCCGCTGGACTGAAGGCAGCAACCCTGATCTAAGGCCCGAAGAGTCCAGTACCGGGATCTACACAAAAGTTCAGAGTGTAGTATCAGTACAGTCGACCCCATGTACTGATTAAGTGCCGAGCCTAACCTCGGCGAAGTAGTGACGAGGCTAGGACACGACAACCAAAATCAACCTGTGCAGTTTAATAGTTTACGAAAAAATAATAATACAACGAGGAATAAGCAACTAAGCATAAAGGAAAGGGGAACATGCTGAGGGGAGGAAGTATCAAATGATGGAAATAACGATATAAAGCACAAATTAGATATCAATTTAAGCAACAGAAATAGCAATACAAAAATAAGTGCACGACATCACCCTTCGTGCTTTTACCTCACATAATCATGGAATGTCATTATCCTTCGTGCATTATCACTCATATCATGGCACGTCATCACCCTTCGTGCTTTTACAACCACAGTATCGGCACGGCATCACCCTTCGTGCATTAACATTCACTCACAATCTCACGCACGGCATCACCCTTCGTGCTTTTACACTCTTCCTCACCCAAACACATCAAATGACCGCAATCCAACAAGGAAAATAACGGAGTAAACAAAAATAAAACCATAACGTCCCAGCAAGGGAGCCAACAGTGGAATCAATACCATCCCGGCAAGGTAAACAACTATAACCAATCTCACTTAGTACATAACTTCACATAGAAATCTTCAACTGAAACCAATATTCAACATTGTTCAATATCCAGAAATTTCCACCAACATGAATAACACATAAATCACAATATTTGACTCACGGGCATGCTTGAAACCAACGTATATGTACTCGTCACTTCACCTATATGTTGAAAATGATACTTACACATAGCAAATAGGATACAATACCTATCCCTCAAGCTAAGGTTAAGTCAAACACTTACCTCGAATTCCACGACCAACTCAAGCCTCAATTACCACTTTCCCCTTAGAATTTGCCTCCAATTCAATTGTATCTAGACATAATTAGCTTAATAATATCAATAAATGCTAAATAGTTCAATCCCAATGCTTAATTATGAATTTTCTATCATTCTTCCTAAAAAGTCAAAATTGACCCAGGCCCGCTTGGTCAAAACACGAGGTTCGGATCAAAACCCGATCACCCATTCACCCACGAGCCCGAATATGTAATTAGTTTCGAAATCCGACCTCAAAACGAGGTCTAAATTCCAATTATTCAAAAAGCCCTAACTCTACCCAAATCCCCAATTTTCTACCCTTAAAACCCTAGAATTCTTGATGATAATTGATGAAAAACATTAGGAAGTTGAAGCAAATTAGTTAGTGGACACTTACCTATGATTTGGGAAGAACATCTCTTGAGTAAATCGCCCTTGATCTTCTATTTTGGTGAAGAAGTGAAAAAGAATTAGGCTAAAGCTCTAATTTAAAACACACTGCCCGACCCTCGCACCTGCGCTTGCGCAGGTGCGGAAAAAGAGTCGCACCTGCGGAAATGGACAAGGCCCTGAGGGCCGCACCTGCGGAGGTTTACCTGCTTCTGCGGAAATCCTGCCGCACCTGCGGAAAGGGGGCAGGCTGGGCTGGACCGCACCTGCGTCCCTAGGCTCGCAGGTGCGAGCACAACAGAACTGTACCAGGCTCCAGAACCAAAATACGGGCCCGATACCATCAATTTCAAATATAATCAAATTTCCAAAGACTCTTATAATTTCAGTAAAATAATTTCTTTCAAAAATTTATTTCTCGGGCTCGGGACCTCAGAATTCAATTTCGGGCACACGCCCAAGTCCCATATTTTCCTACGGACCCTCCGGGACCATCAAATCATGGGTCCGGGTCCGGTTACGGGTCCGTTTACCCAAAATATTGACCGAAGTTAACTTAAATTCAATATTAAAGGCAAATTTAGCATTTTTCTTAATTTTTCACATAAAAGCTTCCCGGATATACGCTCGGGATGTGCACGCAAAACGAGGTGAGATAAAAGAAGGTTTTCAAGGCCTCAGACACGGTTTTGACTTATAAAATGAGAGATGACTTTTTGGGTCATCACAGGTTTGCGATTTTTTCTTCATTTTAACGTTTCCAAGCTCGATTGAGGCGATTTTTTAGGCAAAGGTCACCATATGAAATGGGGTAAGTATTCTACACTTGATTTTGATCTTATTCCATGAATTTATTTTTTGGCAATTGGTTGATGAATTTTTAAGGAGAAATTGGGGGTTTTAGCCTAAGGTTTCATAATGTGAATTTTTGAGTTTTGAACATCGAATTGTAGTCGGATTTGAGTGAAACAAGTATGGTTGGACTCGTAATTGAATGGGTTGATGGATTCTGTGAGTTTTTTCGGGTTCCGAGGTGCGAGCCCGGGTTGGGCTTTTCGGCCGATTTCGTGCTTTTGATTCAAGATTTGATCATTTACAATCGGTATTGGTTCCTTTAGCATTGTTTGATGTATTTGAGTTTTTTTTGATTAGTTTCAAGCCGTTCGGAGGTAGGAACGCGCGAGATGGCATTTTTGGAACATTGCTTGGCTTGCTCGATATTGGAATTGTCTTGTTCGAGGTAAGTTACTCTTCTAAATTTAGTGTTGAGGGTATGAAACCCCGTAATACGTGTTATGTGACTGGTAATTAGGTGACGCACATGCTAGGTGACGGGCGTGTGGACGTGCACCATGTGAATTGGGATTCCATTGTTTCCATGGCACTGTATAGTGGCCCTATTTTGTTGATATCTGTGTTTTCACCATGTGATAAAGTAACTGAGCTGTCAATCATGCTAAATATTATGTTTAGGCCTTATGTTGATATTGTTATGACACATAGTGGTCGTTTCTTGCTGTCATCTCTCCGATTTTATTGATATTTCGTATTCAGTCATATTCATGCATTCATATCATATCTCAGTCTTAGTTGTTGTGTTTTGATACATAATATCATTGTTGTCGGGCTAGTTTCATGACATTGTGAGTCCGTGAGTGAGACTGGAGAGATTGATGACTAAGTGAGGCTGAGAGTCTGATTATGAGTGACAGTTATGGGATCGGGCTGCACGCTGCAGCATGTTATATTGATTTATGCCTGGATTTGGTATGATAGCGCTTGGGTTGTAAGAGTCCTCCGGAGTCTGTACACACCCCCAGTGAGCGTGGTTGATTATATGAGGGATGGATCTTCCCGGGACATGGATCTTGTCCGAAGAATTTATATACCTGGAGATAGATCTTCTACATGGAGCCGGTTGGCCTTCCTCGGCACTGAGTGACTGATGGTCAGTGATGTATATATTTCGGGATAGATCTTCCTTGGGTTGTATGGTCTATATACAATACCTAGTGGTTGAGAATGATGAGTGGAAAGTATGAGACATTGAGATTGAGTACTCTGAGAGTGTGAGTACATGATTCATCTCTGAGATACATGTCATTGGCATGCACACATGACATATAGGCATAGGGATGCATTTTTTTCAGGTTGTACGGTATCACGTCATTCATGACTTTTCACACATATTGATATGTAGTCATAGAGAGGTATTTCACACTTGCTATCTGGAAATAAAATGAAAACCTTACTTATTGTTGAAAGGATTTTTGGAAAAAATCACCATTTTCAAACTTACTCGTATTTTTGGCATTTTCAGTAAAAGATTTGGGTTTTCAATGAGGTACTTGAAAAGCATGACCATTTTCTGGAACTGTGAACAAGCTGAGCATTTTACTTCTAAGATATCTTTTTTATTACTTGTATTACGTTGTTATGAACTGTTGTAGAATATTGGTATTGTACCTGACCTTGTGTTAGCTCGTCACTGCGTTCGACCTAAGGTTAGGTTTGTTACTTACTGAGTACATGGGGACGGCTGTACTCATACTACACTTCTGCACCTTGTGTGTAGATGTTGGCTGTTGATATTGTTGTGTTTGATGGGAGCTGGATTGAAGATGTACCTGTGTCCCGGTTGTAGTTGCCTCTTGTTCGTGGTAGCCTTAGATCTATAAAACTCTATTTGTTTAATTTTCAAACAGACTATGTATTTATTTCATTTCGGCATTGTAAACTCTATTTTTAGAAGCTCATGATTTGTACTACCAGTCCTTGGGAAATGTATAAAAATTCATTAAATTACTATCGTTTATTTGTCTTGTTAATATTATTGGAATTGGATAGTTACTAATTGACTTACCTAACGGATTAAGTTAGGTGTAGCACAACTAGTGAATTTGGAATCGTGACAGCTAGAGCTCTACCAATCTTCCCTCGCGTATTTGGGACATTTTCTCAAAAAATAACCTCAAGAGCTGTAGTAGGCTTAGGGGCAGGAAAGATCAAATTGGGATTTGAAGAATAACGATACTCTGGTATCCTATTTGGGTCCCCAAACAATAAAAAATACACGGCTGATCACTTTTTAAAAAATAGTTTAAAATAATAATACTACTGTTTGTTTATTCCATAAATAGTTTAAAATGAATTATATTATTTTTTTGAAGTATAATATTATATGTTCCTGGTACAATTCATTTATTACATATGCTCGGTATAATGTTACAACTTACCAATAAGAGGGAATACAGGCACCTCGCGCTGTCATAAATAAGGGTATTTTTGTAATTTGGATAATACAAAGCATTACGATTGGCTGGAAAAGAATCTTATTGTCCCTGCTTCATAAAAGCTTTAGCACTTTGGACGAAATTATCCCTTATTATCTCATCAAAACCAGTAGGCACATTATGAATTTGTCATGCTAATTGATGTCACGTGCCTTTTCACACCAAAAGGGGTACTGCTGGCACCACAGCTTAGAAACTACTTATTTGGCCTACACTTAGAATCTATATCTTCCTCTGCTACAAAAGCTATTAGCAATATAATAATTTTATTTTCCCGCATTACGACATTAATAATCTTATTTAATTCTTGTTGCTACTTCTATGCGAACTTCAGTTTTTAATTTTAATTACGTAACATAAAAAAAACTAAACTTATTGTTGCCATTTGGATCCAAAAGTTAATTACAGTTTAATATTTTAGCGGTATAATTTATTTATGCCGCACTACTACGTCGATAGTCTTATTTTAATTTCGTAGTTACTTCTATGCTAACATTAGTTTTTAATATTAATTACATAAAAAAAATATAATTTACTGTTGGCATTTAGATAATATATGATTAAAGTTAAAAATTAGATCAGTTGAAGTTGAAAATATATATATTTGAAAGTTAAAATTATGCTTGGATATAAATTCTACTTATAAAGAAGAAGTTAAATAATTATGATTGAAATTTTTTATTTCAATAGAAATACTCCTCGGAAAAAGTTTAACATAATGCTTCGCTACTATCTCCATCGCATCCACTAAGCTAAAAGTTGCTTGTTCAAACTTAATGTAATTCCCTAAGATATTAATGTTACTATATTATTTTCTCTAGAAAAAGTACTCAACAATTGTAACTTACTATTGGCATTTGGACAAAATTTATACACAATATTAGATAAATATAGAGTTTAAAATTTAATTTGCCTGCAATATAAAGTAATTACATAGTTTGGCTTTTTCATTGCACATATAATTACGTAGTTAATATAAACTTAAACATAACTAAAATCATGGAAGGAGCTTATAATTCAAACAACAGTCCATCTCCATTGAGGGAAAATCATTTTTGTTCAATTTAAATAGTGATATTTCAACTGTTGCGATCTAAGGGAATAGTTTTAAAGAGACAAGCACCTTACATATAAGTAAAAACTCAAAAACTAAACAACATCCAAATCAATCGTGCTCCAAATATTTTAAAATAATATTTTTGGTAATGAAAAATAGAAAGAGGTATAGCTTGTTAGTTTTGCTTATAAAGACTTATGAAGAGATTTAAACATTGAGGTACTTGATTTTTTTAATGCCATTACCATTATCAGATACTTAGGGTCTTTGATTGAATATTTGGATGCAAAATCGCAAACCACTATTAATAAGATAAGTGTCTTCGAGTTATAGATTGAAGTAGACATATGTATAGATGATTCGCAAATGAAAATCCAATTTAATTACATTTTCAGAAATATCTTAAAAGAAAAGTGAAAACAAAGACCAGTTTAATGATATTGAAATTTCTCTACCGATAAAAAGATCATTTTTCTATTAGACACTTTGAGTAAATTAACGTGTTTAAAAATTAATTTCTAATCACAAGAAGACACAAAAAGTTAAAAGTAACCAGAAGAGTGTGACGATCAAACGTTGAAAATAAGAATTCTCAACGAATTTACAAAGGACTCAAAACAAAAATAGTAAAATAAAAAGGATAATTTCATAGTAATTCATGTAAGTTTTACAGAAATTACTCATGCTATTAAACGCAACCTGATTATGAAATAAGTTCATTTTAAAATTTATTTTGTAGATAATAGTTTGGGACTAACAATAATATATATATATATATACTCTATTGTTTACCTAATGTATACTTAGGTAATAATATATCTTTGATCTTTTTAACAAGAAAGTACTCCATAGTATAATCATGATATAAAATTACATTGTTTATAACGGAAGCAACGAGTAGAAAACCGTAATCATGTAAGTAATGCCAAAATGATAAGTCTACTAATGTGTGTGCCAAGACCTGGTGTTACAAGTATGTGAGCAATCTAGTAGAATATACAAAAGAATTTTAGCCTATTGTCTGAAAGGAAATACACAGAAAAATGAAACATAAGAGAGACTCTAGGTGCTGCAGAACGGTTCGGAAGGCAGTCCACCGTGAAGTCTCGAGATGGGGATCAACTCTGCGCACCCGACTGACAACCAGATGCACCTGCCTCAGATCATTTACAATTAAATGCAGAAGTGCAGAATGAGTACATAAATAATATGTACCCAGTAAGTATCTAGTCTAACCTAGAAGAGGTAGTGACGAGGGGTCAACTCCGACACTTATTAGGGCCAATAACATGATAATATGAGATTATAATTAAGCATGATATACAACAATAAAACCTAGAACATGAAATAACTAAAAAATTGTTCATCATATTTAAGAACTTATATCACTTTCTTCCTTTAAAACATATGGTTACGCAAACCATGAATTTATGCCAATTATGAGAAGAACTTCCAATTCTATTATCACATACAAATATTACCGAGAACGTTCGGCCCAATCCAACATAAATGTAAATTGTGCACTGTCGAGGGTCGAACAATGCAAACCATAGATGTATCTATTACCCTGCTCGTGAATCATACATGCAACACGGTCAAATATAAATTTAAAGAATTACCTCGCTCGCAAATCATACTTGCGATGTTGTTACACAAAGATTTCTTAAGTTATTATAGTACTCTTTCATTTTTTCAAAATATGAAATTCAAATGGAAACTTTTAAGATCCCGATATTTTCCTCAATTTCAACACCTTTTGAAACATTTAATAAGCAACTCAATCATGCTTCTTCTCAAAGCAAACAATAAACCTAATTCAATAACAATATCAACAAGGCATGATGTAAGCTTAGAACTACCCGCACATAAACAGGAATAGTAGCTACGCACGGACTCTCGTCACTTTGTGCGTATATAGCCCCCCACAAACCACAACATATTAATTAAGTTCACCTATGGGGTAGATTCCCTCTTACAAGGTTAGAAAAGAGACTTACCTCATCTAAAAGCTTACTTCTCAATTCAAGAATGCGCTCAAACCGCCAAAATTGATGTCAAACGACTCAAAACTAGTCAAATATTGTATAAGTTAATCAATTTATGCTCAAAAGTTCATATATCCACTATTAAAGTGATTACCCAACCCAAATTGCAAGATTCCTAAAATTTACCCCCGAGCCCATATGCCCGAATTCCGAAAAGTTTTAAAGAAAGTTGTTACTCATAACCTTAGAAACAAGAATATATGATTTTTACTAAGATCCATAACCAATTTCGTGGTCAAATTTCATTTTCATCAAAAACCTAGGTTTTCATCTAAACCCTTGATTTTCACTAATTTTTACATGTTAATCTACCCATAATATATGTATTTAACTCTTGCTGTATAGAAATTACTTACCTCAAAGTGTTAGGTGAAATCTCCCTTCCAAAAACTCCAAAATCGCCCAAGAGTTGAAGTGAAATGAAATAAATGGCCTAAGTTTCACATTAAATGAGTTGTGCACAGGTCTCAGATGTTGCAATTACGACATCTGGTTCGCAATTGCGAAGGTCGATAATGCGACACAATAATCGCAAATGCAAACTGGGCTCCCCCTGTCCAGGACGCAAATGTGATAAGGGGATCGCAAATGCGATCAACGCAGGGCCGCAAATGCGACGGTTTCTCTCGCAATTGTGAGCTAGGACCAGACCAAGCTTCATCGCAAATGCAAAATATTCTCGCATTTGCGAGACCTGCAGCAGCTGCCAAGAATACCAGAAAACTGGAGTGTTTCAACTCTTTCCACACGTCTGAAACTCACCCGATCCCTCGGGGATCCGCACCAACTACCCACACAAGTCTAATAACCTCATACAAACTCGCTCAAGTGATCAAAACACAAAAATAACTTCAAAACTACGAATCGGACGCCAAAATGCATGAATTGACTCATAAAATTCAAAAACTTCTAAAAAGACTTCCACTCGTCCAATTCCTATCAAATCAACTTGGAATGACACCAAACTTTGTGTGCAAGTCTTAAATGACATTACAGAACTATTCTCTGTCTCGAAATTTCGTTTGGACCTCGATATCATCAAAGCCTTTCCCAAACCAAATTTAAAGAATTTATTTTAAAACCTTCAAGAACCAACTTCCACTATTATGCACCGAAACGCTCGGTCATCCAAAATCCGATCCGAACATACGCCGAAGTCCAAAATCATCATACGAACCTATTGGAACTGCCAAATCCCGATTCCGAGGTGGTTTACTCAAAATATTGACCGAAGTAAAACTTGATCTTTTAAGTCAACCCCAAGCAACCAAGTGTTCCGATTTCAGTTCAAACCCTTCTAAATTCCAAACTAACCATCCCCGCAAGTCATAAAACAATAAAAAAAGTGTACGAAAAGTCTTATTTAGGAGAAACGGGGTTCTAGAAAGCAAAACGATCTGTTGGATCGTTGCAATATATATAAATATTTTCTCTATAGACGTTGTATAAAAATGTACATATCATTTTTCCTAGTAAACAGATTGATGTATGAAAAGTAAAATCTGTTATCGGATGAATTAGTTTCCAACAAAAAAATAGGAAAATATATTACCATTTAAATATGTTAGGGACTGGTTTCAAGAGAAAATAAAAGCATTGGGTGCATGATTATAGGTACATGATTTAAAGATATTTGCTAGGAAGATAATTATTTATTTGTCATATGTGTAAAATACCTATTGCCGCTACGTTTCTGAAAATTTTCTTAAATTTTGACTAATGTCTTACAACTCACATCCACTTTACCATCTCAATTTCTCTCCTTTTTGTCATTTAGCTTCTACTATTAGTATACTTATGTGTGGCATTTTGACGTATAAAATTCATAATAATCACTTTCGTTCTTTGTTCTGGATTTTTAACCATATAATAAGTAAAAGCTCTTTAGTACGATTGTTACGATATAAAATTCATAGGTCGTGATGGCGCCGGACACTATTATCAGACAAGCTAAATCTTTAATTAGTTGAAATATATTCATGTTTTAACATTTTCGAAATTGTTATCTTTTCTTGTATTTCATAATCAAGTAAATAAATTTTCGTAAATTAAATATGACAGTAAATAAATTTTGTTATTAAAAAAAATAGTGATCTAAAGATTTCACTTAAACAATTATCCCAATACATATCCCAGAACCCGGTGTCACAAGTACATGAGCTATTTCTAAGAATTTATACAATCATTACAAAGCCTGTCCGAAATACAACTGGACAAGGAAATTTAAAATGAAATAGATACAGTATGAAGATGACTCTGTCAGCTGCGGATCGCCTCCGGAAGATGCAGCTCGCCTAAGTCTCCGAATCCTCCACATTTGCTATGTAAGTACCTATGCAATAAAATGCACAGCAAGTGCAGTATGAGTAAAAAAATAACGTGTACTCAGTAAGTCGCCCGCCTAACCTCAGAGAGGTAGTGACGAGAGGTCAATTTAGACATTTACTAAAGGTCCATTTAAAATATTTAAGAGTGACACTAAGCATGGTTTTTATCATAGGCAGTTTATAAAACAGGATTTAAACATCCTTCAATTTCGTTCACATTTAACACTTTATATCTTCGTCATATTCACAATTAAATCAACATGGTGATTTACTCAAATAATAATAAATCAACGGAAGGAACAACTTCTTCCAAAAGTCTTTTTAATAACTTTAAATCTTTGTCATTTCAATTGACAATTTAACATTTCAGGCCAGTACTCAGGCAATTATCATAACAACTATGCAACAAATGCCATGTGCAAGCAATGTCGAGGGTCGAATGGCGCGGACCAACAATAATAAACTGTGCACTGCCGAGGGGTCGACCGTCTCGAACCATAGATGCATCTATCTGCCCCGCTCGCGAATCGATCATGCGACACGGTTAACATAATACGGCTAGCCTGCTCGCGAATCATCCATGCGACTTAGGTACTCATATGAATACATACACAAATACAGGGTCTTCCTGCTCGCGAATCACTCAAGCGACTCAGGCACCCAAAGTTACACATATCCACACCATAAATTCATATTTTGTCAAGAAAACCATTTTTCTCAAGAAAGTGGAAAAACCTTTATTAAAAGAAATATGAAATATAGGTTTTGAAATTTTATTTTTGAAACTCATTTGTCAAATATAGTAATACTCCATGATACAATCCAGTCCAAGTACATATATATTCACAACGGAAACAATTCTCTTTTTTTGAAGGATTTAACAATATGAACTCTAGATTTCTTTTAAACATTTAATTACGTTTCCGGTCATATTAGCAGTTCAATGATACATGCAGGGTTACATGTACACACATAAAGCATGCTAGTGGGTCCTAGGCTACCCGAACATTGCATAATAGTAGCTACGCACGGACTCCCGTCACCTCGTGCATACGTAGCCCCTGAAGATAATAGCATGTAGCGAATTAATTCACCTAGGGGGACGATTACCTCTCACAAAGTTAGAAAGGAGACTTATCTCGCTCCGAAATTCCAACACCGGCTTCCAAGCCCTTCCGATGACTCCAACGGACGCATAACGCTCCGAAACTACCACATAAATGATGAAGCAATGAAAATTCATCCTAATACTCACAAAAAGTTCAGATTGTATACTTTCCCAACCCCGCTCAGTGAAATGACCAAAATGCCCTCGGGCCCACGTGCCCGGAATCCAAAATTTCTCGAAGGTACGTTCTTCTCATAGCCTTACTAACTCAAATATATAATTAAATCAAGTATTCATGCTCAATTCGTGGCTAAAATCCAAAGTTACATTTCCTAGGTTTTTCTTCCAAAAACCCCAATTTTTCCCACAATTCCTATATCAAATCATGCTTAAATCTTGTATTTAACCTTAGAAACAAGTAGAAACAACTTACCTCTTGATGCTTGGTGAAATCTCCCTTGAAAAGCGCTCCAAAATCGCCTAACCCAAGTGAAAAATGAGAGAGAAATGGCTCAAATCCGATTTTAAAACATTCTGCCCAGGCACCTTTTCGCACCTGCGGTCCAATAGCCGCTCCTGCGGCTCCGCACCTGCGAAAAATCCATCGCAGGTGCGACTCTGACTTAGCCCAGAAAAATCCGGCTCCTGCGATACCTCTTCGCACCTGTGATACCGCAGGTGCGACCAAACTCCCGCACCTGCGGTCCCTCAGCTCCAGACCCAAAATCTCGCACCTGCGACTCCCTTAGCCGCACCTGCGGCCAAAACCTCGCAGGTACGGATCACACCAGATGACAGCAGAAACCAACCCTTTCCAACTTCAACTTTGATCCGTTAACCACCCGGAATCCACCCGAGGCCCCCAGGATCCCGTCCAATTATACCAACCTGTCCCAAAACATGACACCGACTTGCTCGAGCCCTCAAATTACATCAAACAACGCCGAAATCACGAATCGCACCCAAATCCAATTCTTTAAGAACTTAGAATTTCAAACTTCTACATCCGATGCCGAAGCATATCAAATCACGTCCGATTGACCTCAAATTTTGCGCACAAGTCATATTCAACATTACGTACATGCTCCAACTTTCAGAATCGCATTCCGACCTCGATATCAAAACTTCCACTTCCGGCCGGATTTCTCAAAAACCTTCAAATTTCTATTTCTAGCCAAATGGCTTCAAAATGACCTCCGGACATCCGAATTCACTTTCGATCGTGTTCCCAACTCCAGAATCACCATACGGAGCTATTCCCAGACTCGGAATCCTAAACGAACATCAACCTCACTGATATGCACTTTAAGCCCAAATTCATGAAATCTTTCTAAAATGCTAACTTCCATAATATACGCCGAAACGTACCCGAGTTATCCAAAACCCGATCCGGACATACACCCAAGTCCAAAATCATCATACGAACCTGCTGGAACCTTCAAATCCTGATTCGGAGATCGTTTACTCAAAATTCCAATCTTAGTTGATTTCTCCAACTTAAGGCTTCTGAAACGAGAATTTTCTTTCCAAATCACTTCTAACCTTCCTGGAATTCAATTCCGACCATGGCCACGGGTCATAATACCTGAAGCGGAGCTACTCACGACTTCAAACCGCTGAACAACGCGCTAGAGCTCAAAACGATCAGTCGGGTCGTTACATTCTCCCTCACTTAAACCAACATTCATCCTCGAACGTGCTAAGAACTGCTCTGGAGTTACCTGAAATCACTGTTTAACATCTCTGGCACCTGCTCGTGCTACCACCAACCCAATCGAGCACAATAGCTTGATCAAATCTGGAGATTTCTTCTTTATCCATATAATAAGCTCAGAACTCATTCAAACACCTGAAATTTATCTAGCCAGGCCTAGTTTCAATATATATTAGCACTGCATCAACTAGCACACGATATACCAGACCATAACTGCATACCCTTGCTGAATCGGCACCATGCACCATATAACTCATCGTCTGACCAAAACGACGCTCCCTGAACCTTTTTAGCCAAGGTCCACAAATCTGAGGCTCCTGATGCACCTCATAATAATTATACAGACATCCTGCTATATTGCTGGCGATACAACCACAATGGAGGGAATGCGCAGAAATTCACACTCAACTGCGGAGTTAACAAATCCTTGAATACCTCATCTTGACTAGAATCGTCACTTTCATTATGAACCTGAATGATGGTATTTGTTCTTTATTATACACTTCACATAACCTCATCACACTGATCTCTGATCCGATAATCTCATCTCACCCAGTACGAACTGATCAGATAGCAAGTCACCGCAAACATGGCTAACAACCTCACATGATACCGCATCTCCCAATAGGCTATAACTCGAACACGATAATAAGAATCGACTCAGGACGGAACTACTCAACTCACGCAACTAATATGAATTCTTACCAGAAAATGGGAAATAAATCACAAGAAAATAAATATATATTAACCCTTCCCATCATCACATTGTTGCGGCGTGCAACCCGATCCAAATAACATACCCGTGGCGACGTGCCACCCGATCCACACATAATATTTACATAAGAGGATATATATACGGAGCTCATTTGCTCACCATCACGAATTACTGAATATCAATCACAAGCACGCTAAGTGCATAATACCATTATGGGGAGACTGATAAAGCCATAGGCTACAAAACTCAAGCACAACTGAGGTGCGATATATATATATATACACTCTGGATCTCATGAGCTATCCTGCTGACATAACGTCCTCGCTACGAGGGACCTTAACACATAAGAAATTATCAAGCCGTTTCACAACTCGTACGGCACAATCACAATAACACATAAATTTGACGAAGACGGAACAACACCCGGTGTTCTAATACCTTTCCACGAAAAGCGCTCTACTGAAAGGAACATGCCTGGCTCACACGGAGCCCATAATCATATTTAAATCCATCCACAAACATTGAGCCACCTCTCTCGCTCTAAACTTACCTATTAGCTTTTACCTAGGTCCACATTAAACCACTTTTTCTCATAATACACTAGAATAACCATCATCACCGGGACTAACACCCCATAATCCATAATCAACTGAACCGAACGCCCTCCAAGCATAAATTCTCAATTAAGCAATATTGCACTTCTTTATACTCAGTCCAAATCTGAATTCCATCAAGTGACTACATGTCACACTTATACAATCTTTTCGCGGTCATGCTTCCACGACCTTCCACACAAGGCAACAAGTATGCACATCCATAACACCAGCCGCACTAAGGCCGCAAAACACATCAAGAACCCATGACCAGGGTACAAAGCCTCTTTCACCGAATATCAATCTCAGGTGACACTGAAGATAATACCAACTTACACTGAACTTTCGAATCACTTTGCCTTGTTCTTCCGATCTCATGACATCCTTATAAACATCGGACCTAAATCTCGATCCTTACTCCCAGTTACATACTGCTTCCCGTACTTAACATACCAACATGAGGTAGCGCAAGAATTCCATCATAACTTTCGAACCACCAATAGGGTGAACACTTCTTCATATAGAAAGTTTTTACTTGACTCAATTCAAGAGTACAATCTCAACACACGAGTGAATTCCCATATTCACCCAGATCATGCAAATCTTAAAGTGGTAGTCTATACCACCATAACCCTTCCGGGATCCGCCTATACCTGACAGGCCATAGAACTCAAGTGCTCCCACATAAAATCCGTTACGACGATCGACAAGCCCCTCACACACCGACACAAACCACATGCATAACCAAATCACATCAAAGGAACCAACCACTGCCCCAAATGTGCCATTTCAACCATGGCTAATCAATCTATCTTCTTTTAATCATCATTAATTTCCTTAGGAACAATAACAACTTCCTTCAACTCATAACAAACTCAACCCTCACTCATCCCGAGTGACCTTGATTCACGAGACCATGCTGCCCAAATCCCGCAACCCGTCTCATAACCTTCTGATAATCTTTTTGTCAATACGGAGTCTATTTCTCTCACTCCTCCAATATTATCATGCATGCTGAAACATATCATAGAACATCCCAACCATCCTCCTCTTTCTCAGAAATTATTCTGCAAAAGCTCGATTCTCGATCATATTGCTGCCTGAAATCTTTAATTGCTGCATTCTTAACTTTGAACTCATTAGGACAGCTATTGAGAGTCACCCACTCTGATTGGCCCCGAATACAATCAACTCCAAGGCTCTCCTAGCATAGGAACACCCTATTCAATGAAACACGTGATTGAGTCACTAACCTTACAACTCGCCCATGCCTTAAGCATAATTTCTGAATCTTCCGAAGCCTAACCCTGATTCGACAGGGCCAACTTTTGCACATATTCATCAAATCTCACGCGCAATTACCATTTTACTCCTTTTTCCTTAGCTGAAATAACTTGCATATACGCCGACAATCCTCAACCACATGCGAAGACAATCCTACAACCCAACTGCAGATGGTGGGACTCCCCTACTTAACCCGAATCTACTCCTTGCGCCACTCTAGACCCTGCTGAGATCCTTCCCCCTTTGATAATACGATCTTGCTCAGCCAATCCGTCCAAATTTTCCAAATTCTCTTGCTATCACTCCCTAAATACTCGAATTCCCTAGCATCATTCACACATTCTATCTCCTACCGACTAGCCACTAGGACCCCTCACAGAACCTGCCAACCCCGCCATTGCTAACCTATCCCCAGAAGATAACCCACATGTAGAAATCACATGCTGACACCTCCCAGCGACGCTGAAATGCACGCTCTCTGCGACTTCAATACCCCATCATATGCCCTGCTTCATTTACCAACTTACTAGTCCGCCTACTCCTCATGGACATCCATAATGCGCGACAAATACCTCCAAGTTCCAAGCTGTGCTGCCGCTCCCCCATTTTGCGACTGCTTGACTTCCGCTTCTTACACCTGGCCTCCTAGACATGGAATCAACGCCCAGCCTCATTCCAGGATCATTCTTTGTAGCTCTCAAACCAGCAGATCACCACAACTTCTAGCTCTCCGAAGATTATCTTTCTCTAGCTGCCTTCGTTATTAACACTTATCCGGTGCTGAACCACCGCACCTCACGATCTCCGCCAACCGTTTTCTTCAACACCTCTTCTCGATACTCTGACCCCACGCAACCGAAGAAACCATAGCACCGACAAACTTAACACATTCCTCTCGATCAATGACGACGACTACACGTCACAGGTGCATACCCCATCCTACTTGAAGAAACCAAGTCTTACTACTTTATCAATCCCAACCGAGCCATTCATACTCCAAATGCTTCCCTCTATCGGAACAAAAGCACTGAAACCTCGAAATCACACTCTGAGAAGACCTCCTTTCAATCATTCATCTTCCCCAACATACGGGCAAACATTCTATCATCATATCGACACCACGCGATAATCGATTGCAACCATCATCACTACCTGAGCACAACCTTAAGGCTACCAGAAGCACAGCTACTGAGCTGAAACAACACATTACCTTTTCACAGGGCCATAACAACAACCACGACCATTTACACATGGAAGCATCTCGAATTACATTCGCACGATGAAGAGTCAAGAAGGGAAGTACTCCTAACAGCCTTGTAGCCTCTCGAAGATAAGTACAGACGTCTTTGTACCGATCCGCAAGACTCTACTAGACTTGCTCATGGCTCGTGCGACCTACGGGAACCTAGCGCTCTGATACCATGTTGTCACGACCAAAAATCCATAGGTCATGATGGCACCGGACACCACTGTCAGGCAAGCCAAATCCTTAATTAGTTGAAATATATTCATGTTTTAACATTTTCGAAACCGTTACATTTTCTTGCATTTGATAATCAAGTAAATAAATTTTTGTAAATTAAATATGATAGCAAATGAATTATGTTATTAAAAAAAAACAAAGATCTAAAGATTTCACTTAAACAATTATCCCAATACATATCCCAGAACCCCGTGTCACAAGTACATGATCTACTTCTAAGAATTTATACAATCATTACAAAGCCTGTCCGAAATACAACTGGACGAGGAAATTTAAAATGAAATAGATACAGTATGAAGGTGACTCTGTCAGCTGCGGATCGCCTCCGGAAGATGCAGCTCGCGTAAGTCTCCGAATCCTCCACATTTGCTATGTAAGTACCTGTGCAATAAAATGCACAGCAAGTGCAGTATGAGTACAAAAATAACGTGTACTCAATAAGTCGCCCGCCTAACCTCAGAGAGGTAGTGACGAGAGGTCAATTTAGACACTTACTAAAGGTCCATATAAAAGATTTAAGAGTGACACTAAGCATGGTTTTTATCATAGGGAGTTTATAAAACAGGATTTAAACATCCTTCAATTTCGTTCACATTTAACACTTTATATCTTCGTCATATTCATAATTAATCAACATGGTGATTTGCTCAAATAATAATAAATCAACAGAAGGAACAACTTCTTCCGAAAGTCTTTTTAATAACTTTAACCTTTGGCATTTCAATTGACAATTTAACATTTCAGGCCAGTTCTCAGGAAATTATCATAACAACTACGTAGAAAATACCATGCGCAAGCGATGTCGAGGGTCGAACAGTACGGACCAACAATAATAAAATGTGCACTGCCGAGGGGTCGACCGGCTCGAACCATAGATGCATCTATCTGCCCCGATCGTGATCGATCATGCGACGCGGTTAACATAATACGGATAGCCTGCTCGCGAATCATACATGCGACTCAGGTGCTCATATGAATACATACACAAATACAGGGTCTTCCTGCTCGCGAATCACTCAAGTGACTCAGGCACCCAAAGTTACACATATCCACACCATAAATTCATATTTTGTCAAGAAAACCGTTTTTCTCAGGAAAGTGAAATTTTTTTTATTAAAAGAAATATGAAATATAGGTTTTGAAATCTTTGTTTTTGAAACTCATTTGTAAAATGTAGTGATACTCCATGATACAATCCAGTCTAGGTACACATATATTCACAGCGGAAACAATTCTCTTTTTAGAAGGATTTAACAATATGAACTGTAGCTTTCTTTTAAACATTTAATTACGTTTTCGGTTATATTAGCAGTTCAATGATACATGCAGGGTTACAGATACACACATAAAGCATGCTAGTGGGTCCTAAGCTACCCGGACATTGCATAATAGTAGCTACGCACGGACTCCCGTCACCTCGTGTGTACATAGCCCCCGAAGATAATAGCATGTAGCGATTATTTCACCTAGGGGGCCGATTCCCCCTCACAAAGTTAGAAAGGAAACTTACCTCGCTCCGAAATTCCAACACCGGCTTCCAAGCCCTTCCGATGACTCCAACGGACGCATAACGCTCCGAAACTACCACATAAATGATGAAGCAATGAAAATTCATCCTAATACTCACAACAAGTTCATATTATATACTTTCCCAACCCCGCTCAATGAAATGACCAAAATACCCTCGGGCCCACGTGCCTGGGATCCGAAATTTCTCAAAGTTACGTTCTACCCTTAGCCTTACTAACTCAAATATATAATTAAATCAAGTATTCATGCTCAATTCGTGGCTAAAATTCAAAGTTACATTTCCTAGGTTTTTCTTCCAAAAACCCCAATTTTCCCCACAATTCCTATATCAAATCATGCATAAATCTTGTATTTAACCTTAGAAACAAGTAGAAACAACTTACCTCTTGATGCTTGGTGAAATCTCCCTTGAAAAGCCCTCCAAAATCGCCTTACCCAAATGAAAAATGAGAGAGAAATGACTCAAATCCGATTTTAAAACATTCTGCCCAGGCACCTTTTCGCACCTGCGGTCCAATAGCCGCTCCTGCGGCTTCGCACTTGCGGAAAATCCATCGCAGGTGCGGCTCTGACTCAGCCCAGAAAAATCTCCTTCCTGCGATACCTTTTCGCACCTGTGATACCGCAGGTGCGACCAAACTCCCGCACATGCAGTCCCTCAGCTCCAGACCCAAAATCTCGCACCTGCAACTCCCTTTGCCGCACCTGCGGCCAAAACCTCGCAGGTGCGTATCACATCAGATGACAGCATAAACCAGCCCTTTTCCAACTTCAACTTTGATCCGTTAACAACCCAAAATCCACCCGAGGCCCCCGGGACCCCGTCTAATTATACCAACCTGTCCCAAAACATGACACGGACTTGCTCGAGCCCTCAAATCACATCAAACAACGCCAAAATCATGAATCACACTCAAATCCAATTCTTTAAGAACTTAGAATTTCAAATTTCTACATCCGATGCCGAAGCGTATCAAATCACGTCCGATTGACCTCAAATTTTGCGCACAAGTCATATTCAATATTACGGACCTTCTCCAACTTCCGGAATCGCATTCCGACCTCGATATCAAAACTTTCACTTCCGGCCGGATTTCTCAAAAACCTTCAAATTTCTATGTTTAGCCAAATGACTTCAAAATGACCTTCGGACATCCGAATTCACTTCCGATCGCGCTCCCAACTCCAGAATCACCATACGGAACTATTCCCAGACTCGAAATCCCAAACGGAATTCAACCTCACTGATATGAGCTTCAAGCCCAAATTCATGAAATCCTTCTAAAATGCTAACTTCCATAATATACGCCGAAACATCCCAGGGTTATCCAAAACCCGATCCGGACATACACCCAAGTCCGAAATCATCATACGAACCAGCTGGAACCTTCAAATCCTGATTCGGGGATCGTTTACTCAAAATTCCAATCTTAGTTGATTTCTCCAACTTAAGGCTTCTGAAACGAGAATTTTCTTTCCAAATCACTTCTAACCTTCCTGGAATTCAATTCCGACTATGCCCACGGGTCATAATACCTGAAATGGAGCTGCTCACGACTTCAAACCGCTTAAGGACGCGCTAGAGCTCAAAACGACCGGTCGGGTCGTTACAACAACGAAAGGCAGAATCACAATTACATAATATTTCAATGGTAAATTGCACTGACATTTTAGCTCTTTTAGCTTTCTATGTGTCAATTGTAGCCAGACCCACATTATATTAGGCTTCTTCTTTTTAATGTTGCAAGCAGCTCCCTGGTTCTCATTTCTCCTTTTCCTGCGTTTCTTCTTCGTCTGTTTTCTCTAATTGGGTTATCTTGGCTCCTTTTTAATGTTCTTATCTGTAGTTAATTTCATTTATAATGAGTTTTCTTTCATTTTGTTTTCTGTTTTCTTGGTCTTTATTAATTATTTTACATGTTTTTCTTTTGTCTTCTCTTCTTCATCTAAAAATTATAGATTTTTTTGCCTTCGGTTCTTCATTTCAACAATGAAGATCATCTATCTGTAACTTATGATTCTCTTCAAATTTCAGTACCTAACTCTGTTAGATGCCATAGATCTAAGGATCGAGCATAAGAAAGAAGACATGCAAAGAAAGAACTCAAGAGAAACAGAATTCTATTATTGAAGAAGAAGAGTCTCCGTTTATAGACTGTGTGCAGTGTATTTATATTGTACACTTCTAACTAACTTTTAACTCTATACTAACTAACCTTTAACTACAGTTACATAATTAACCATAGTTAACTTATGAGCTTGTTTATTCACTCTAGTCAACAAGCTCTTCTCAAATGACGTCATCCCTTAAAAGGCCTCGACGTCTGGGAGATTCCGAGATAGGTGCCGCAGTGGGGTACTACTTTGGAGATTTTACTGGTTTCGATGAAGCTATTCTCAGAATTTTTGTGAGTTTGATTTATTTGTTAACGATTCTTCACATGCATGTGGTCTATTCATTATTTTTTTGTAAATAGCAAAAGGAAGCAATGGTATTTAGGAGAACTGATTTTGAAGAACACTATCCTGTAGCAGACATGAATATACATAGCAAAATAAGTCACAAATAGATGTATATAGAGTATGGGCTGCTTGTAGATTGTGATAAATTAAGGGGTTCGAAAATGACACCACCGTCACTAAAAAAGGGGGAAGGGGTGGATAAGGATAGATTGTTGTATCAGAATTGCAACTTGAGAAAGTTTTTAGATATGGACTGGATTGTTGTTCTTTTAGTGATTTTTCCTTCTTTTTTTAATACTGTAGTTCTTTATGGCTTTTCTAATCATCAAGCAAATACTTTCCATTTATATTCAGATACTTTACCAAGTTTGATTTCATTTTGAGACAATGCATTCCAAGAAGTTTGTCAAGCAAAAATAATATTTTGTTCGAGTTCTGGGTTTTTTCATGGGTTCACTAAAAAGAAGAATTTTTATCAAGTTTTGCCCTGTCACTAATTGTTGTAGCTAAGTTTAGGTTTTGGTATCATGATATTGCTGAATTTTTGGTTTAATTTTCTCGGTTAAGCATATTTTAGCACCACTTTACTGTATTGTAGAACAAACTTGATTTTCTAATTTTTATTCTTCAATAAAAAGGTTGAGAGAATTCTTACCTTCACCTATCTTTACGCTCTTTTGTCTTGGCCAGTAAAACAAAAAAAAATGAGAAACAAGATGTAATCTTCAATTTAGAAAGTACAATATTTTGGATTTAATATTTTTGCTGGAACTTATGAAGGAGTTTTTCTAATTGCACCATGTGGTGGCTATCTGCTATAACGACCCGGTCAGTCGTTACGTAGAATCTGTATTATAATTATTGTTATTGGCTTGTCATAGGTTGGTTATACTGTTATTGATGTGTTAGAGTTGGTAGGCTTGAAATCGGAATGGTTGTAGTGAGAGTTTAGTCGCTTAGTCTTTAAAAATTGCCTTAAAGTCGGAAAAGTTAACTGAGAGTTGACTTATTGGTAAACAACCTCGGAATGCGGATTTTATGGCTCGGATAACTTCGTTAGATGATTTGGGACTTAGGAGTGTGTTCAGAATATTTTTGTGATGTCCGATGTAGAATTAGGCTTGAATTGGCGAAAGTTAGTTTCTAGCGATTTTCGGTAGACAGTGGAAAATAAGATATCGGGGTCAGAATGGAATTCCGACAGTTGGAACAGGTTTGTAATGTCATTTTGGATATGTTTGCAAAATTTCAGGTCAATCGGAGTTGTTTTCGATAGTTTCGACATCGTTGGTGGATCTTAGAAATTTCAAAGTTCGTAGGCTTGAATTCGATGTGATTTTGGTATTTTGATGTTTTTTTTGGTGTTCCGAGGTGCAACTGAGTTTGAATGATCAAATGTAACGTGTTAGTATGGTTGGTTGGGGTCCTGAGGGGTCCGGGATTGATTTCGGATGGTTAACGGGAAGTTCGGAGTTGAAAAAGTGCAGCAAGCAGCTGCTGGTTTTCTGGTTACTGATGTAACCGCACCTGTGGAAGAAGGACCGCAGGTGCAGGCCCGCAGGAGCGGACAAGGCTCCGCAAGTGCGGGGAAGGTCGCAGGTACGGGAGCTTGGCCGCAGGTGCGGAAACCCCTAGACAGTATTAAATTAAACCCTCCGCGACCATAACCTATTTTAACACCATTTTTGAACGGGAAGGAGCTTTTGAGGCGATTTTGAAGAGGGAAAATCAGTGTTCATCGTAGAGTTAAGTATTTTGGACCTTAAAACTTGATTATAGGTGATTAAGGAACATAATCTCAGTGTTTAATTCATGAAAATCAGTGAAAAAATGTGAGTTTAGGGCTTGAGATTTTGAGACATTTAAAGGTCGATTTGAGGGGTCAAACGAACTCCGATTTTAGCGTTCTTTATACGTACGGACTCGTGAGATGACGAAGAACGTTTTGGTATAAAAATTTGTGGTAGTTGTTTGAACAACACCACTCCCAGAGTATAGACGAGAGCCATAACCGAGAGTTTAGAGGTTGGATTATAGATAACGATACCTCGGGTGCAATCTAAACTGAACTGTAATGCAATCTAGCTAGCGTAACTTGAGAGAGTGCGTCTAGTAAATTATCATAATTACTTGAGAAAGATTTATGATAGATAGAATGTTCATGATTGATAGAGACAACTAATCAAAATATAAGAAGTATCCGAGAAGGAAGTTCACCGACGCAGGAAACCATAACCTTAGACCTTTATTACAATTGTTTACACCTTATTGTAGTTAATCTTTAGTTTTAATATTTTTATTCAGTTGTAGTAGTTTAAACAACACCAAGTGAAAGTTTAGTATTCTGACAACTTGCTTGATACGTTAATTCCCTGTGGGATCGACTTTGGTCATAATACCCCGGATTATATTTGCAATGCCCGCTTAGTCTTTTATTAGACATAGTTGAGCGTGATCAGCCTTGCCTCATGCAAGTGTGGAGGTAGAGCTTAACCTCATGCAGAATGTGGGACAGGGCTTAGTCCCATACAGATGAAGGCAGTGCTTAGCCTTATGCAGGAAAAATAGAATAAATAGCAGATGATACCAGAGTTTTCTTAGCTGGTAGTATATTTTTGTTATGAAGATTATGACTTCGAGGCATGTATATTCTTCATTCTTACAACCAAAGAAAAATTGTGAGTTCTATAAAAGGGGGAGGTTGGTTTGTGCCTCCGTTGGCTTTTCTTGGCTTGCTTTGCTTGGTCTGAAGATCTTGTTCAAATCATTGGGGTAGAGTTGGCTAAACAAGGTCATTTTACAAGCAAGCATGCATAATTTTCAAAGACATAGTAAATGATATTATTTTAGATATTGGTTAGGACAACCAGTGACTATGACACGATTCAAGACATTGCAACCACTCCTGCTATAGAATTGTGATGGTCCTCCTCAAAATTTTTCCCAGGATGATGGATAGACATGTCTGACTGTTGTACATGCTGCGATCGATTGAACTTGCTTCGGAATATTTAGGGTCCTCCTCAAAATTCTGCCCCAGTTTCTGATTGTGGGGAAAATAAGATTTTTATTGAATTGTGACCAAACCCATAGGGCTGCCTACGTATCCCCTCTTAAATGGGAATCAGGTCGAGCGTAGTTCAATTTATATCATATGAGGAAATCATAAAGAGTTACACATAGTATCGCTTGATTGCATCTGAGTTGATCGGTTTTGTCCATACTTCACCATCCATTTCTGCAAGTATGAGAGCTCCTACTGTTAGTACTTTGTAAACCATGTAAGGGCCTTGACAGTTGGGATAGAATTTCCCTTTGGCTTCATCCTGATGCAGAAAGATCTTCTTCAACACCTGCTGCCCCGGTGTGAACTGTCTCGCCTTGACTCTTTTGTTGAAGGCTCTAGACATTCTGGTCTGGTAGAGTTGCCTGTGACACACTGCGTTCATCCTTTTTCCATCTATGAGGGCTAGCTTCTCATAACAGCTCTTTATCCATTCTACATCGCTGAGCTCGACTTCTTAAATGGTTCTTAAAGAAGGAATCTCCACTTCGGCAGGAATAACAACTTCTATACCATAAACCAGCAAGTAGAGAGTTGCCCCGGTTGATGTGCAGACTGTGGTGCGGTATCCCAATAAGGCGAACGGTAGCTTCTCGTGCCACTGCTTGTGATTTTCTACCATCTTCGTCAGTATCTTCTTGATATTCTTGTTGGCGGCTTCTACAACTCCGTTCATCTGAGGCCTATAAGTTGTGGAATTCTTGTGTTTGATTTTGAAAGTCTCGCACATGGACTTCATTAGATCACTGTTGAGATTGGAAGCGTTGTCAGTGATAATCGATTCCGGAACTCCAAATTGAAAAACAATCCAGTCGCGAACAAAGTCTTCCACGGCCTTCTTAGTCACTTCCTTGTAAGATGTTGCTTCGACCCATTTGGTAAAGTAATCAATAGCTACCAAGATGAACCGGTGCCCATTTGAGGCGGTGGGCTCTATTGGACCAATGACGTCCATTCACCAGGCGGCGAATGGACAAGGTGAGCTAGTTGCATTGAGCTCATTTAGTGGTACTTTTATCATATCCACGTGTACCTTACATTGGTAGAATTTTCAAACATACTGGATGTAGTCTTTCTCCATGGTCATCTAGAAATAACCGGCTCTAAGTATCTTCTTGGCCAAGACAAAGCCATTCATATGTGGGCTGCAAGTCCCAGTATGTATCTCCTCAAGTAATTTAGAAGCTTCTTTTGCGTCGACACATTTCAGTAATCCCAAATTAGGAGTCCTTCTGTATAGAGTTCCTCCGCTGTGGAAGAAACTGTTGGATAACCTCCAAAGCGTACACTTCTGGGTATGATTTGTATGCTCCGGGTATTCTTTTCTTGCCAAGTATTCCTCAATATCGTGGAACCAAGTCTTCCCGTCTATTTCCTCTTCAACATGAGAACAATATGCCGGCTGGCTATGGATCCTTACTGGGATAGGATCGATGAAGTTCTTGTCTAGATATTGTATCATGGATGACAAAGTGGCCAATGCGTCGACAAACTCGTTCTGAATCCTGGGAACATACCGAAACTCTGTCTTTGTGAACCTCTTTCTCAATTCCTGCACATGGTGTAGGTATGGAAATGTCTTGGAATTCTTGGTGGCCCATTCTCCTTGTACCTGGTGTATAAGTAAATCTGAATCACTGATAACCAGCAGCTCCTGAATATTCATATCGATAGCCATATTGAGCCCTAGAATGCAGGCTTCATACTCTGCCATGTTGTTGGTGCAGGGAAATATGATTATAGCAGATACCGGATAATGTTGGCCAGTTTCCAATACAAAAATAGCTCCAATGCCAACTCGTTTGAAATTTGCCGCTCCGTCAAAGAACATCCTCCAGCCGTCGTAGGATTCAACAATGTCCTCTCCTATGAAGAATACTTCCTCATCAGGAAAATACATTTTCAGGGGTTCGTATAATCGTCCCATAGGATTTTCAACAAGATGATCCGCTAGTGCCTGTCCCTTGACTGCTTTTTGAGTCACATAAACAATATCGAACTCACTCAGCAGGATTTTCCACTTAGCTAGCTTGCTAGTAGGCATGGGTTTCTGAAAGATATACTTTCAGGGATCCATTCTCGATATGAGGTATGTTGTGTAAGCACAGAAGTAGTGCCTCGACTTTTGAGCTATCTATGTCAGAGCGCAACAGGTACGTTCCAGCAGAGAGTACCGTGCCTCATACGGGGTGAACTTCTTACTCGGGTAATAGATAGCTTGTTCATTTATTCATGTCTCATCGTGCTGCCCCAGAACGTAGACGAAGGCTCCATCTAGTACTGCAAGGTAGAGTAACAATGGTCTACCCAGCTCTGGCGGAACCAAGACGGGTGGTGTTGATAGGTACTCCTTGATTCTGTCGAAGGCCTTTTGACAATCCTCGGTCCAACTAGTTGCATCATCTTTCTTTAACATCTTGAAGATTGGTTCGTATATGACTGTGGACTGGGCTATGAACCGGCTGATGTAGTTTAGTCGTCATAGAAAACTAATTACATCCTTCTTATTCTTTGGTGGTGGTAGCTCCTGGATGTCTTTGACTTTGATGGATCCAGTTCTATCCCTCGGCGGCAGACGATGAACCCAAGAAACTTTTCGGTAAGAACCCCAAATGCACATTTTGCAGGGTTTAGTTTCAGATTGTATTCCGCAGTCTGTCAAAGAACTTCCTCAAATTTGCTATATGATATATGAATTTCTTCGACTTGATGATGACGTCGTCCACATACACCTCGATCTCCTTATGTATCATGTCATGAAAGATAGTAGCCATAGCCCTTATGTATGTGGCCCCAGCATTCTTCAAACCAAACGGCATCATCTTGTAGCAGTATACCCCCCAAGGTGTAATGAAAGCTATTTTCTCAGCGCCATCTTCTTCCATCCAATTCAGATGGTAACCGATGAAACAATCCATAAATGACTGGAATTCATGTTTGGCACAATTTTCGATTAGGATGTGTATGTTTTGAAGGGGGAAATCATCCTTTGGACTGGCTCGGTTGAAATCCCGATAATCGACGCAAACCCTGACCTTTCCATCCTTCTTTGGAACTGGCACAATGTTGGCTAACCAAGTCGGGTATTCAACCACCTTGAGAACCTTGGCGTTGATTTGCTAGTGACCTCCTCATTGATTTTCAGACTCATATCAGGCTTAAATTTCCGGAGTTTCTGCTTCACTAGTGGACACATTGGATTGGTGGGAAACTTGTGAGACGCGATAGATGTACTTAATCCGGTCATATCATCGTATGACCATGTAAATATGTCCTCATATTCCTTCAGGAATTGTGTGTACTCATCTTTCTCTGATAGCGATAAGTGGATGCTGATGCGGGTTTCCTTGACAGTCTCTGAATCTCCCAAGTTGATTATCGTTGTTTCGTCCCGGTTGGACTTAGGCTTGTTCTCAAAATCTTCTACTTCTTTGATAATTTCCTCGGGTATGACATCCTCTTCCTCCGAATCACTATCCCTTTGTTGCGTTGTCTCATTACATGTCACAGTCGTCGGTTCAACAAGAGAGGAAATAGTAATTCTATATAGATAAAGATATGAGATGAAAAACGGTAATAATAAATATTGATTCATTGAAACATAAAAGCGATTTTCAATAATTTAAACAAAAATTTTGGAATACTGGAGATTTTATTTAAAACAAATAATTCAAAAAGGAAATCATTTTCTTAGCAACCAAAATAAACAGTGTTGTTCAGCCTTGCTACCCCAGGACTCGTCGGGCCCTGGATTGTCTGACAATCCAAATTCTGAGGAATGATCTTTTGCTCACAGCTTGGATAGTAGGGCCTTCCTCTTCCTCCTCCTCCTCCTCCTCCTCCTTGACAATTACACAATATTCCAAATCCTCATCCTCCAGGAACAGGTTCCTTAAGGCTGCTAGTGCTTCTTGCTCTTCTGATCCTCATATGACGTCGGCCTGTCTGAAGGTCTGATCCAAATGCGGTATAGGTTGCTCCAATGGATAGTAAGGACCGTGCCATGGTGGTGACCTATTTTTGTACTCTTTCCAAGCGTACTGATATCCCAGGCCAAAAGTAGTGTCATGACGCTTCACCTGTATTGGCTTGGAAATGCCCTGAATATTCTTGCCAAGGCCCTTACCGGGCTCGTACCCTCTCTAGTTCATCGTGCTGGCTATTTTGCTATTCCATCACTTATCTTTGTTGATCGCATTGACCAGCTCGATGTGATGATAAGTTTCTCCGCCAAACCTTGTTTTATTCTCAACCACTGGGATAGTCTGGCGGTTATAGATGAAGTTGCTCCCATCTCCATAGATAATAACCTCTTGATGGTTCCACTTGAACTTCACTGCCTAATGCAAAGTCGATGCCACAGCCCCAGTGGCATGTATCCATGGTCGTCCCAACAACAGGTTGTAGGAGCAGATATGTCTAGCACCTGAAACTCGACGTCAAACCATGTAGGCCCCATCTGTAGGCAGAGATTGATTTCTCCGACGGTGGACCTCTAAGACCCGTTAAATGCCTTCACATTCATGGTCCCTTCTCGTATCTCATACAGTCCTTTGCCCAACCTCTTCAGTGTTGTCAATGGGGAAAATATTAAGGCTGGACCCTTCATCGATCAAAACCCTAGTAATGAAGTAGTCTTCGCATTGCACAGTAATGTGCAATACTTGTTATGACTCAAACCTTCTGGTGGGAATTCATCCTCGTGGAAGGTGATCTTATGACTTTCTAATACCTGCCCCACCATGTTAGTCATCTCTCTGCTCGTGATGTTATTAGGCACATACGCTTCATTCAACACTTTTATTAGAGCACCCCTATGTGCTTTTGAGCTCTGCAACAGCGACAAGATAGACATCTGGACCGGAGTCTTGTTCAGATGATCTATGACTGAGTACTCTCTTGCTTGTACCTTCCTCCAGAGGTCATCCGGGCCTGTTTCAATGACGGGAGGTCTGTTAGAGGCATGTTTGCTGGACTCTCCCAAATGCTCGGTTGTGTAGACCCTCCCGGTCCTAGTCATCCCTTGTGCAGCACCAGCTTCTTCTATTTTGGTATTTTCTCTTCTTCTAGATTCAGCTACGTAATCCCAAGGCACAGCCTTAGTGTTGAAAGGCGGCATGGTGGATACTTTCACCATAAGTGGTGTGGCTACCCTTACTTCAAATGGAATAGGTGTCGTGGCAGGTGGCACTACTTCAACCTCAAATGGCACAGGCGTGTCTGTAGGTGGTGCTACTTCAAACTTGAATGGGACTAATGTGGTTACCTCAACATCTCCTGGCGTCTGTATCTATACTATAATGGGATTGGGTGTAACTGCGGGCTTCTTGGGATCATCACCTTCTTTGATTAACCCGATTGATCCCTCTGGATCCCACTCTTCATCCATTTCTATTACATTGACACCTTCACCCTTGTGATCTGGGAGGGGGTTATTGCGGACATTAGGAGTAGCTTCCTTTGCCTGGATGATTTTATTGTTGATCAAAGCCTGGATTTTGTCCTTCAAGGTGCGACACTTATCGCTGGTATGTCCTTTCATGCCAGAATGGTATGCACAAGTCTTGTTTGGATTGACCCATTGGGATGGATTCTCTATGGCTACAGCACGGATGGGAGTGACGTAACCATCAGCTTTTAACCTTTCGTACAGCTGGTCGATGGGTTCAGCAATGGAAGTATATTTTTTGGGTGGCCTGCGGTCAAAGTTAGGTCGAGGTCTTTGGAAGTTTTGGCGAGTTGGAGGTGACTGAAAATAAGACGGTTGGGAATTGTATGTGTGATAGGCAGTAGCTGGTTTGGAATATCTGGGAGACGAGGGTTGATATGTAGGTGGAGGTGACGGTTGATAGGTGGGTAGAGGTGATGGTTGATAGGTGGGTGGAGGTGCTTGGTATGTAAATGGGGAGGTTTAGTACATCAGTGGAGTTTTGAATCCTTGTGCAACCATTACCGCTCCTACGTCCTTCTTCTTGGATATACCACCGGGATCAAGTGCTTTGTTTGTGGCTTGTAGTGCCTCAAAATTTATGACCATCCCGCTCTTGATACCTTCCTCGATCCTTTCACCTAGCTTGATGATGTCGGAGAACTTGTGATTTTCAATAACCATTAGTCTTTCGTAGTATTGCGGGTCCTATGCTCTGACGAAGAACTTATTCATTTGCTCTTCGTCCAACGCTAACCTGACTTTGGCCGCTTTCGGCCTCCAACGAGTGGCATACTCGCGGAAAGTTTTAGTGGGTTTCTTCTTGGGATTCT
The DNA here is from genome assembly GCA_005239525.1 of Nicotiana knightiana. Classification (NCBI taxonomy): domain Eukaryota; kingdom Viridiplantae; phylum Streptophyta; class Magnoliopsida; order Solanales; family Solanaceae; genus Nicotiana; species Nicotiana knightiana. The sequence continues at coordinate 181,295 of ML400500.1, read as the reverse complement.
GAATGTAGAAGATGTCTGGTGCATTCTCTGTGTTGAACCTGAACCGGTCCATAAATTCGGACGACATACTCACCCAGTTAGACCACTTCTTAGGATCATGGCTGATGTACCAGGACAAGGCATCCCCTGTGAGACTCCTCACGAAAAGTTTCATCCGGATCTTTTCATCTCTTCCTACCCCGACCAGTTTGTCACAATAGGTTCTCAGATGAACCCTGAGATCACCTGTACCATCGAGCATCTCGAATTCGGAAGTGTGTAACCCTCCGGCAGTTCTACATCCAGTTGTATACATAGGTCTTCATAATTTAGACATTCGATCCCCTTACCTCCTTCCACGCCTTGAACTCGACCGGTCAATTTCTTGAGTTCATCGGCCAGGTTTCTGATAAGCATGTCCTTCTCACTAGATTCCAACGTATAAGAGATGGTTTGAGTGGAGTGAGGTAGGGTCTCCACGTATATGGGGTTATTCTAGTGGCCTGGTGCTTGAGCATAGTGGTGATCATTGGTGGAATTTTAAGGTTCAGGAATGACTGGTGGGGTGTTTCGTCGAGTGTGGCAAGTTTTTTGCTGGTATTGTGGTGGGATGGTTTGATTTTGTGGTGGAGTTGTATAGTGGTGAGGTGCAGGAGGATTCTGTGGGTATTTGTTGGGTGTATTTGAGGTGGTGTAGGGTTCTGAGTGTTTGGATGGCTGACGTCTGGGACGCTGAGTGAGAAGCACAAATTTGCTATGTTCCGGACATGCTCAACTTCTCCTTGGAGTTTCAGTATTCTCTGTTCGAGTTGCGAAACAGCATCGTTCAGGACCTGAGTACCCCGACTGTCAAAAGCCTCTGTATGTTCAGCTGGTGTAGAGTTTTCTTTTATGATGTTGTTCAAGTCTTCCATCTTCGCTTTTCCCTGGCCTTTTGGTGGACTAGGAGGAGTAGAAAGTGGAGGGACCCTGGATCTTGTATGATATGCTGATGATGCCAGAATGCACGAACCAACCTTTGGGGATGGGAATAATCAAAAGAAATAAAATAAAACAAAATATATCCAAGTTAGTGAGGATTATGAAAAGAATATTTGCAGTACTTAAACATGTATTGCAGAAATGTAAACGTGTCCTAATTTTTGGGAGCCTCGTTGTGCCCGAGGTAGGCCTAGAGACAAGTTGATTTGGAGAACTTAGATGCCAATAAATGCCTCATTTCATTAATATAAAATAGACGAATCCTAAAACGACACTACAATAACAATAGAAAATAAGTCACTAATGGCACTTGATCTTATTACATTTATGAAAACAAAAGTAAACCTAGCCTATTTGGTCCCAGATGAACCTTCCCTATATTCAATCTTCCTAACTCCATCAAATAGGTTCCCCAACTCGCGCATTCCTAGAAGCATGTAGGCTCTAGCTAAGTGTCCTCTCTCGCTCCCTTCAGCATTCTGTCAATCCTCAATCCTCTTTATGACCTTGCCTTCCAGCTCCACTAGGCTTCGCTCCAGATATTCTAGCCTTTTGTTAGAAGTAATAGCCATCTCCTTCCATTCCTCGATCAGCTTCCCGGTGCTCATTCTCGGGATCATGGACCCTCTTGTGCAGCCGATTGTATTTGACTTGAGCCTCAGCGTCTTCATCTATGATCCTATTCCCTCGATTGGATCTTGGCCTCACTATCCCCCCTAAGTTGTCCTCCAACCATGCCAGGTAGAAATGTGTTCACCCAGCGTGGTACCTGTCTGGCTAATAGTGTTTTTCTCCATGATGATCTTGTAGTGACACATGTGCTGAGCTTGGCACTTGTAAGGGACGTCGTCGTCCTGAAAGTCCGCTCTAAAGTGACCTATCTTTGCAACCCTTGGCACAACCTGCTTTCTGCCCACTTGCCTCATGACTCAGATAGGAACATAAGGGTATATTCCTCTCAACATAATCAACACCAAGTGTGGAGCATCCCTGGACCTGATGATAAACTCGTCTGTCTGGAACCATTCAAACATCCATTGCACTTTTTCTTCGGTCAGATTGTCGAAGAACTCCACCCACTTTTTGGCACTTTCCGGCTGAGCAAACCTGTCCGGAATATAAGTCATCCGCTTGGGGTGATGGAAGGAAATGTGGTCGTTGGTCGTTCTAAGCCCTTCGCGGAAGTTCTTGGCGATACTGACCCTTTTGAAGACATTCTAGTAACCATAACTGCAGCAACAAATTACAACCTCGAAATGCTTGACCCCTCTTTGACAGTGCTCCAAATCCCTGTAGATGTCAGCTAAGATAATAGGGACAATAGAGTATGTTTGTCCATCTATCCCTTCCATCAAAGCCCTGGCGACCATGGCTAGTCTGGTATGGATTTATTCCCTTTTCATGTGAAATTTCATCAAGCCCAAAAAGCACACAATAAACACGAACACTCTGCGGTGGATGTGACCTAGAGAAGTGATAGAAAACTCGTCATGTAGGTACGATATGATTTTCTATGACTGTACCTTTCATACAAGTATTCGAAGGGTATGTAGGACTTTTTCAGGCACTATAGTTCAACATTTTTCTTCAACTCCATCATCTTTAGAAACCCTTTACCCGTGCGGTTCTCAGGTACCAATAGCACAGGGCTATCCCAAGTCAGTCCAGCAAGACCCCCAACTTCTTCCAAGAGTGGTGTCATTTCAATATTCCTAAAGCAGAACACATCCCTCTCACTGTCCCAAAACAGAGTTGCAGCTTCGATCAGCATACTGTTCGGCTGAATGTCTAGCAGAGAAGGTAAATTTCCCAAATGTTTCCTCACGTGTTTCTTATCACTTGAGGGAAGGTCTTCCCACCAGTCTAGTAGCATTGGTGGAATGTTGCTGACCATTCCGAATCTGGGGACCTCGTGCCTCATTTTCTGCAAAAAAAAAAAGGTTAGGCCCTTTTCGCCCACTAGATTCGACTATTTATACACGCATGATTAGCATATTGGGATTTAGTTCTCCAAATTAATGCACAGAACGTGGTTGCGTCCGTTGGGATTGTGGAAACCCCGGTGGACTTTGGATAAGTCTTGTCTTAAAGGGTTATTGTATGGACAACACATTAACCCGACTAAGTTTGACCATGATGCATGCACAGTAATAAGAATAAGGTTACTATGGGGGTCTAGACTGGTACCCTCAAGATGACAACTTGAGAAGGAAAGGCACGAAATCGTCGACTGCACCGCTGATCAATCAATTTTACCGCAAATAAGCCTTTCCGAATTTAAAGGGTGATATAAATTGGAAGAGCGCAACCACTCATCAAGCGTTAATATAGGATTTGTTTAGGCACGATGTTGAGCAAGATTTATGCAGCAATAAATAACATGTTGTCACGTATTTGCACATTATGTAAGCGGTAATACAACAGTTATAATTGAAAACGATTACAAAAGAAAAACAAAGAAGTTAGTTTCATATTGAGTAAATAAATACATGAAAAATAAACAGTTAAGTTCACATAAAGGGGAAAGGGAAAGGGTGTAGGTATTAACAAAGTAAGGCACATTTAGACAAATTCACAAAGTGGTTTGTTATGGTAAAAGCCTAAAATCCCCAGCAGAGTGGCCATGCTTTCGCGCCCCCTTTTTTCCTCGCGGATTTTCAAGGTTTTGACATTATTGGGACAACTCGTTTACTTATGGCAAAGGGTACAAGAAGTTGAAGAGTCGCCACCTAATGAATTAAGGTGCATTAGGGCACCTATTACGAGTAACTCAAAGAACCAATTTGCATTACCAGAGATTGGGTAAGGGCTTGAAATTACTTCAAGGGAAAAGTGTTAGGAACCCCTCGAGGTCCACAATGGTGGGTCCCGGCCAAACTTACTTTGTGAATTAGTCAATTAGCAGATAAGCAGTCTAAGCACACATATGTAAAAGAATAAAAGACTTTTGATAGATAAGCAGTCTAAGCACACATATGTAAAAGAATAAAAGACTTTTGATAGATAAGCAGTCTAAGCACACATATGTAAAAGGAATAAGGGAAGTCCTAGGTTGGTTATCCTATAGGATCATATCCGTGCAATTCCCGGTAATCACTCCTCAATTAGAGGAGCTATATGTTGCATTAGCGCACAAGTAATCATATCTTTTTACTACTCATTACCCTCCCCTTAGTGGTTATATAATCGGGTTTGATTAACGAGCTCTAAGCGTGTTGTTACTTGTCCTTTCCTTGTGGTCTTGGAGGAGTTTAGGACCTCTAGACTTAGGAAGTTCTAGACCCTCCTAAGGTGTTTAAAAGGCAAAAATCTAGGCGACAACAAATAACACATAGGAATACCAAATAGGGGAGCATTTAAGGGGCTCATGTTTACCCCACATATATAGACAAATAAGCAGCACGTCTCAAACACAGATTTTAAGTAACTTCAGAGAAATCCTAGAACAGGGTATCTAAGTGAGCATCAAAAACACAGAATATGCAGCATTGTTTGTAAAGTGAAGTGACAGAATCCTAATCAGTTTGCCTACTGATTTTAAAACCTGTTAAACTTGAGCAGTTTATAAATAATCAGATCATGATTTCTCAGTTTTTATAAGTACATTAATTACCTAAGGCTTGCCTAGACATGGGACTGTATGCAATCACAATTCTGGGATCTATTTAAACAATTTGAAGTTATTTCATCTTATAGGCATGCTTATCTAAGTGATGAAGGTTATTATAACAGTCGATTTTGTACATATTTAGACCAGGACATGAGACCTATGTGTGGGGTTGTTTTAACCTATTTATTTAAGTGACATGTTTCAAGGAAAATGCACATACAGTCCTAAAACATGATCTCTAATGCACATGGAGAAGGTTATTTTATTAAGCAGTATTAGTAACTTAATGGCAGGATTTCTAAGTTATAGTGACTTATGCAGAATCAGAAATGGAGTGATGATCTACAACATGTTTTCTAGTATGCAAAGCAGTAAATGTGAGTACCCTATGATAGGATATCTAATGTACAAATTTAGCATGGTTTAATTTAAATAAGCATAGCAATCCTAAAGCATGATATCTAGTGCATCGCACAAACCTAGAACATGATTTATACAGCAAATCAACATAATGTAAAACCTAAAACACGATTTCTACCCAGTTTATCCCACATAATCATATAGAAGCCCTCTCCTTTTACTAGTTACCCCAATATCTATTTACAAAGGATTATTACAGATCAGGATTGAATAAATTACATAAATGAAATGTAAACTATACTATAGGGATCCTGATGCAGGCCCAAAGTAAAACTATGAGTATTGGGCCTTCAATGTAGTCTCAAAATGCCAAGAACTTCATAGCCAATGAGTGTCCAAGCGTGTCAGAGTTCCCTAAGGACCTCAAGGATCTCGGGTAGTGCTCACACCAAGCTTTTCTCAAATAGGGACTGGTTATGTGCAGTGTGAAAGGGCCAGCCCAGTGTGCCAGAGTTCGGAAGAATCTCATAGATTCCTAGGAAGTACACACACTGGAGGGGTAGTACCTAATGTTCTAAGAGTAAAGTGAGAGTGCTTGACATATTTTTGAAAGACTTATTGGAAATATAGTGTGGAGATAACTTTTAGGAGTGAAAAATATTTTCTAAAATATAAACTAGTTTCGTAGTGAAAAATAGTTTTGAGAAGAATACTAAGAACATTTTGAAATCAGTTTTGAAGAGAGCAAATTCAGCAAACAATCAATAGGTCATAAGATACCCAGATTCATAAACACTCAACAAGCAGATGTCACACATGAGAGAAGAGGTTGGGAACATACAGAAATCACATTAGAGGGCACATGAACAAGGTACAGGGTACATGGAAGGCATATAGATAACAAATGCGTAGAACACTTAGGAGCTTTATAGAATTAACAAGTTCGTCATGATAGTAGGTAATTGAAACACAGAGCAAGGATGCAGTAAAGCCATATTGAAAGCAAAGGGGTATTGAACAGAATCAGACACACAATAGGGTCAATCGATGTAACGACCCGGCCGGTCGTTCCAAGAGTTTAGGCCCATTTCCCCCCGCTTCATTTTATGTGGTTCAGCTTCATTTATGTGTGTTGGGTCGGTTGGTTCGGGTTCAGAGTGGTCATGATGAGAATTGAGGCGTTTGGTCCCTCAAGGTAGCCTAATAGTTGAGAAAGTCAACTGAGAGTTGATTTATTCGTGAACGACTTTGGAATGTAGATTTTATGGCTCGGATAGCTGTGTTAGGTGATTTGGGACTTGGGAGTGTGTTCGGAATAAATTTTGGATGTCCAGTGTAGAATTAGGCTTGAATTGGCGAAAGTTAGTTTTTGTTAATTTTCGGTCGGCACTGAAAAATAGGCTATCAGGGTCGGAAAGGAATTCTGGAAGTTGGAGTATGTTCGTAATGTCATTTTGGATATGTCTGCAAAATTTTAGGTCAATCGGAGGTGTTTTGGTTGGTTTCGGCGTAGTTGGCGAAATTTGGAAGTTTCAAAGTTCATAGGCTTGAAATTGATGTAATTTTGGTATTTTCGCATTGTTTTTGGTGTTTCGAAAGATCGACTAAGTTTTAATAATTCTATGGGGTGTGTTGGTAAGTTTGGTTGGGGCTTCGAGGGGCTCAAGGTTGATTTCTGATGGTTGGCGGGGTTTTGAAATTGGAAAATCTCAGAAAATAGTTGCTGGTGTGAAGTTCTGGTGTTGACCGAACATGCGGTAGGACAGCCGCAGGTGCGATGTAATAGGTGGGATTGGCAGTGCACAGGTGCGAAAAAGGCTAGGCAGGGGATTTTTCGCAGGTGCAAAGTTTTGGCCGCACCTGCGAGGCCGCAGGTGCGGAGGGTTGGCCGCAGGTGCGAAATGGCTACGTTAAGTAGGATTCCGCAGGTGCGCACCTGGGATCGCAGGTGCGGGTCCACAGGTTTGACTAAGTGCCCACAGATGTGGAACTTCTGTAGAAACAGTATATAAGAGGCATCCATGAAATTCATTTTATTTCACCATTTTTGCATGCGGGAGGAGCTCCTTTGAAGGCAAACTGGAGAGGGGATTCATGATTCTTAAGGAGAGGTAAGATCTCGAGTTATTAACATCATTTCTATGCTATTTAGATTCGGATTTGGCTTGTATTTGAAGAATTAAAGTAAGAAAAGTTTGGAAAATGGGAGGAAAATTTGGACAATCCTTTTAGTGCGTTAAGTGGGCAATTGAGGTCGGATTTTGGTAAATTTTGTTTGGGTAGACTTGTAAGGGAATGAGGATTCTTGTGATGTAAATTTTATCAGATTTCGAGATGTGGACCCGAGGCTCGGGTTTTGCCGAATTTCAAGATTCTTGTATAATTTCATAATTCTCGATTGGGTTGTGTTCCTTGAGTATATATTGATGATGTTAAACTGATTTTGGCTAGATTCAGAAAAATGAGGAGGCAATTTTTGGGGCAAGAGCATTGCGGACTAGTGTTGTGGCCAGGTAGAGGTAAGTAATTGATATAAATCTTGTCCTGAGGGTATGGAACCCCGGACTACATATTTCTCACTGATTTTGGAATGGCGCATATGTCAGATGACGAGTATGTGGCGCGTACTGATTTTTGGATTGGACTAAGTCCTCTCCACGGCAACTAATGAGTTGCATATTTACTCAAAACCTTATGTTAAATTATGTTCTAAATATTGGTGAAATATTTGGGCTATAAATCGTGTTTGGGGCCTCGTGCCGATCTGTTTAGACCCCTTGGGGACTTTTTACTGCTGTTTTTTTTCACTATGTATTGATGATTTCACTCAGCTGCATTGTGCATACTGTTTTCGAAACTCAGCATGATTTACACAACTTTGAGATTTAAAAGATGTTTTGGGTTGAGTACCCTGTTTTACTGATTTGCCCGAGGGGCCTTTTGAGTGGTTCTGCTGAGATGTGGCCGAGGGCCAAGAGTGATGGTGAGGTGCTGAGTGATATTAGTGCTTGGGCTGAAGGAGCCCCTCCGGATTCTGTACACACCCCTAGTGAGCGCACCGAGTGCCGAGTGATGAGTGATTGGGAGGCTGAATGACGAGTGATTGGGAGGCATGAGTGACTGTGAGGTGCTGAGTGATGGTGAGGTGCTGAGTGACTGTGAGGCATGCCCGAAGGGCTGATTATGATACATGTTTTTGCTCGAGGGGCTACTTATGATTTTACTACTTTCATTTGCATACTAAATCTTTCGGTTTGAAGTTGTTAAAACTATGCATTCTTTAAAGGATTTTTCTGAAGTTGATTTTAAGGCATGATGATTTCACATATCTATGTTATACTGTTGGAAAGAAAGGTTGTGCCTCTTGTGATTTGATGACATTGATTTTATGTGTTTCTTTCTGCTCAGACCTGATTTATTTTCATTACTACTGAGTTGGCGTACTCACATTACTCCTTGCACCTTGTGTGCAGATTCAGGTGTTAGGGCAAGGTGAGATGTCTATCTGTTCCAGAGATTCTCAGAGGTTTGCTAGGTAGCTGCATGCGTCCGCAGTCCTGCTCCCTCTCCTATTTACTATTATAGAATTTATTTTCGTTGAGTTATATATTTTATGTAGATGCTCATGACCAGTGACTCCGAGTTCTCGGGGGTTGTATTTAAATGTTCAGTATAGATTTATCTGTTTTATAAATGTTTAAAGGAACCTTTATGGGTAATCAGTATAGTAAAAATGTAAAAGGGAAGCTTATTATGATTTGAGTTTGGGTTTTGGCTGGCCTAGTTCCATGGTAGGCGCCATCACGACTGGCCTGGATTGGGGTCGTGACAGTTTGGTATCAGAGCGCTAGGTTACATAGGACTCACCGGTCATGAGCAAGTTTAGTAGAGTCTTGCGGATCGGTATGGACACGTTTGTACTTATCTTCGAGAGGCTGCCGAACCCTTAGGAAAATCTCACACTTTTAATAAAATCCTTGTCGTGCGAATCCATTGTATTCAGCCAAGAGCGTAACACTTGAATTCCTTCCATGTATTCGAGAGTGCCTGAGAGCGCCTGGTATCAGCTGTACATCGATGGCTCGTGGCTTCCATGGATGAGATGTGATTTTGGCATGTTGGTAATGGGCCAGTCTGGAGGACTTGAGACCGGATTCATTTTGTGGCTTGATTGCTGAGATTTTTGTTGTGTGGGCACATGCAATTGGGGACTTGTATGTCCGTTCGTGTTCTTATTGATGAGAATTGGTGTCTAGATGCCTATGTGGTGGGTGTTCTTGATGGTTAGATGTGTTCAGACTGTGAATTGTGTCAAAAGGATTGGCTGGAAATGTGGCAAGATTCATTGAGTGTTTGATTTCTGTCTCGATTTGGTATATGGCCTTGAGTTGTGAGTATGTTGGAAGACCTCTCATGTTGTGTAGTCGTGGAGTGAAGCGGATTTCCCTGTTGGGTTATGAGTTCCCGGTGATGTCTTTTGAATTGATCACTTTGCCCTAGTAACGTTCATGTATTTGGTTGATGGTGTATTCCAGCCGTATTAGCACCCCTTGTTATTGTATTCATTGATGGCGTCCTGGCATATTCGCGTAGCCGAGAGTAGCATACTCAGTATCTGAGGATGGAATTATAAGGATTCAGGGAGAAAAGGCTCTATGCCAATTCTCCGAGTTTGAATTTTGGCTTAGTTAAGTAGCATTCTTGGGACACGTGGTGTCCGGTGAGGGATCCATGTGATCAGGCATGTGTGGGTAGAGCTTCCAGAAGCTCGAGATTTCTGTGACCGCCGCTCCAGTGTTAGTTCTGCCATTAGCTTCAGGTTTTTACCGCGTATTGTGGTGCCTAGAGGGTAGGCATTGGTTGTGTTCAGATGCAGGAAGGTGTAGTGATTGCGTGATAGTTTTGGTCTCCATAAGTGTATGGAGAGATAACAATTAAGGCTAAGCGAGCAGGGGTATCTCCTGCTGGTTGTCCTAGGGTGTGTGGTCCCTATGTAGTTATATAATAAGTTCTCTTCTAACAGTAAAAGATATATGTTGTAATTTGAGTTTAGATCACTTGTGGAAGTTTGCGTGAGTATTGCAATGGTGGATGCGAGATTTGGAAATTGATTTGAGTGTTAGATGGTTTGGGTCATTTAAGATTATGGAGGATTTAGTTGAATCCCACCACAGCATGGTGGCAGTGTTAATGTGTGGGCATTGTCTTGTTTGTGTTGATCCTTGGCTTTGGGCCAAGTGGGGGAGTTCGTTGATAAGTTGATTACATGATTATGTGTGGTGTTGGTTTCAGTTCGAGGTATAGTAGTAAATCAGTTATGACCTGCAGGTGTGGGGCATGGGAATGTCACGAGTAATGGAAATTTCTTCGATGTAGGTTGTAATGTACTCCGTTGGGTAATTGGTTTCTATTAAATGATTTAGTGGAAATTGTAAAAGGTGTAGTGTGTGCGGTGTATAAATTTGTTTGTGGCTTTAAGTGAGTGGATTACTTTCCTAGTATGTTAGTGTGCAAACGGGTTAGGTCGATTCTGTCTAATTGGTCAGTGTGATTGCGATTTACATTAGAGGATGCCAAGATTTGTGGTATTCTACATCATCACGAATTCTACATATCGGTATCAGGAAGGTGAAGGTAATGGCTTTAGATTCGAAGAAGTCTCTTCAGGGTCTAATGTGGTGCATTTGGGGATATTTGAGGGAGTATTCAGTCGCTTATGAGCCTTAGACGATATGTTTTTGTGCTTGGGTCGCGTGTGGTGAGTCTGGGTTGCAAAATTGTGGTACCACGACAGGAAGAAGTATCAATTTGAAGGTAAGTCAGGAGAAACTTGGGTAAATAGGCAACTTGGTAGTAGGTCAGATCGCCATGGTAAGGGATACGATTAGTTCTTTGGGTGTTCATAAGGTGACGAGTTTTTCGGATGTTTCTTAGCAATGCTCTTGGATTTTTGGTGGCATGCGTAGTTGGTTTAGTTAGAAGAATTCAGTCCTGATGGGTTGGTGTTGCGCAAATGGGATTTCGGGTAATTCCGGATGGTTTCTACCGCGGTTAAGGGTGCATATTTTCTTACGACGTGTAGTGAAATTGTTTCTAAAGGGGATCCAATGGAAGTTCTTGTCTATTTGGGTACGTAGTTGCTTGTGGCTTAGCAGGGACCATGGAGTTCCCGTATTTTTCCTAGGTTGGCATGGCGTGTGCGGTATGTTGGGTGGAGTTGAGATTTGCATATGTGAGGTCACAGTTTGGTTCTGGAAGGAAGGTCATAAATTCTTAGGCAGCACGGGCAATTTCAGATGACTAGGTAGATGATATCACCAATTGGTGTGACTTGATGAGGGTATATATTTCAGAAAGAGCAATGTGTTTGAGTTAAGGGTACTTTATTGGTATCGCGGTGCCCTATTGTTGGATCGACTGTTGATATTCAAGGTTGCTTGGTGAATGGAAGAATTATAGGGGAATCCCCCGTGGAATGAGTGAGTATTGGGATGTGTTGTGTATTCGAGCGATGGAGTTATGATCGGATATGGTAACCCGTACGTTTCATGGATTGCAAGACTGAGAGTTCTCATAAACAAGATATTTTGTGGAAGTGAAATGTGAAGAGGCGAGCTGAGCTAGTCGGGTGTTAGTATGTACCATGATTCTGTCATTATGAACTTTTTGGTAAGTTATCTATTTGTTGTGGGTGATCAGAGTTAATTTAGGGTCACTGGTAGGCTAATATGGGTGTGCGTTCTGCACCGGGTCGAAATTGTTGGCTCTGAGTTTCTATTGTTGAGAAATGTGCCATTCGATTGTGATTGAGCTTATTCATCTTCTGGAGGGATCTATGAGTTACCCTTCGGTGTTGCGAGGAGTGGTGATTATTAGTTATATGCACTTATGGTGCGGTTCTAACTGGACTTTGTAGCTAGATTTGAGTAAGGTAAATAATTGTGTGTTGCGGGATTGAGGCGTGTTGGTTATATACTTTCTATTTCGGGTGGCATGGTATCGTCCGATTTTTCCCGTGGTTATGGCAATGCACTTTGAGTACCTGATGGAGAATTTCGAATGGTTATTGATTTTTGGGAAAAGTGTCTTGAAGTATTTCAAGTAGACCGGCGTTGGATGAGATCGCGCAGTGTAGCGGAGTTATGTAGGGTTATGACCTTTGGTGTCAGATTTCATGTGTTTTTTATTTTTACGGTATGTGCCAGGCTGTTAGTATGATATGGTGATGGTAATTGTTAATGGCAGTATAGTCCTCCCGTGTGGATCTTTTAAATAATTTGATTACATTGGGAAGTTGTTGTTAAGTGCCCAAGTTGCACAGGTTTTGGCTTCGAATGTTATCGACATGTTGAATGGTTAGTGTCATGTTATCAGGGTGGTTGTGACAGATGAAGGAGGTCATTGGACCTAGAATGAATATTTTCGGAATTTTCTACAGCATAGTTGGAAGGATATATATCGGGAGTCGGCTTAGAAATCTGCTATAATACCTATTTGGGAAGGGAGAGTTTCCTGTATGGCTGATCGGATGAATGGTTGTTAGTTCTATGTGCTTCTTTCATCATCGGCAGTGTATGGAAGAGTTAGAGCGAGGCATTTCTTGATAAGAGGTGGTGTACCGGTATTGGGTTGTTCTGAGCAATTGTTGTGGTTAAAGAGTTATTGATATGAGTGTTTGAGTCACGCGATGTATTATGTGATTTCATCTGGGGTACGTATGCGGCTTGATTCAGCATGTTCCGACTTGTTCAGTTTACAGTTATGGAAATTTTGATCTTGTATATTATTTCAGAAGTGGGAATTTGATTCTAAGGTTTATGGGCCAGGAATTGGATTTCGAAATTTCAACGATATTGTGCTATTGGACCTATATGGGATAGGGTGTCGTGGGATCACCCCGGGTATGTGCACGGTAAGATATGTAACAGTTTGATAGTGTTGGAGAACAACTCGTGGCACGTTTGAAGACGAACGTATATTTAAGTGGGGGAGGATGTAACGACCCGGCCGGTCGTTCCGAGAGTTTAGCCCCGTTTCCCCTGCTTCATTTTATGTGGTTCAGCTTCATTTTATGTGTGTTGGGTCGGTTGGTTCGGGTTCAGAGTGGTCATGATGAGAATTGAGGCGTGTGGTCCCTTAAGGTAGCCTAATAGTTGAGAAAGTCAACTGAGAGTTGACTTATTGGTGAACGACCTCGAAATGCGGATTTTATGGCTTGGATAGCTTCGTTAGGTGATTTGGGACTTGGGAGTGTGTTCGGAATGAAGTTTGGATGTCCGGTGTAGAATTAGGCTTGAATTGGCGAAAGTTAGTTTTTGGTGATTTCCGGTCGGCATTGGAAAATAGGCTATCAGGGTCGGAATGGAATTTTGGAAGTTGGAGTAGGTTCGTAATGTCATTTTGGATATGTCTGCAAAATTTCAGGTCAATCGGAGGTACTTTGGTTAGTTTCGGCGTAGTTGGTGAAATTTGGAAGTTTCAAAGTTCATAGGCTTGAAATTGATGTAATTTTGGTGTTTTCAAGTTGTTTTTGGTGTTTCAAAGGCTCGACTAAGTTGGAATAATTCTATGGGGTGTGTTGGTAAGTTTGGTTGGGGCCTCGAGGGGCTCGGGGTTGATTTCTGATGGTTGGCTGGGTTTTGAAATTGGAAAATCTCGGGAAATAGTTGCTGGTGTGAAGTTCTGGTGTTGACGGCACCTGCGGTACGGCAGCCGCAGATGCGATGTCCCGGGTGCGATTGGCAGTGCGCAGGTGCGAAAAAGGCTAGGCAGGGGATTTTTCGCAGGTGCGAAGTTTTGGCCGCACCTGCGAGGCCGCAGGTGCTGAGGGTTGGCCGCAGGTGCGAAATGAGTCCGTTAAGTGGGATTCTGCAGGTGCGCACCTGGGACCGCAGGTGCGGGTCCGCAGGTGCGACTAAGTGCCCCCAGGTGCGAAAATGCTATAAAACAGTATATAAGAGACATCCGTGAAATTCATTTCATTTCACCATTTTTGCATGCGGGAGGAGCTCCTTTGAAGGAAAATTGGAGAGGGGATTCGTGATTCTTAAGGAGAGGTAAGATCTCGGGTTATTAACATCATTTCTATGCTATTTAGATTCGGATTTGGCTTGTATTTGAAGAATTAAAGTAAGAAAAGCTTGGAAAATGGGAGGAAAATTTGGAAAATCCTTTTAGTGCGTTGAGTGGCAATTGAGGTCGGATTTTGGTAAATTTTGTATGGATAGACTCGTAAGGGAATGAGGATTCTGGTGATGTAAATTTTATCAGATTCCGAGACGTGGGCCCGAGGCTCGGGTTTTTCCGAATTTCGAGATTATTGTATAATTTCATAATTTTCAATTGGGTTGTGTTCCTTGAGTATATATTGATGATGTTAAACTGATTTTGGCTAGATTCAGAAAAATCAGGAGCCAATTTGTGGGGCAAGAGCATTGCGGACTAGTGTTGTGGCCCGGTAGAGGTAAGTAATTGTTATAAATCTTGTCCTGAGGGTATGGAACCCCGGACTACATATTTCTCACTGATTTTGGAATGGTGCACATGTCAGATGACGAGTATGTGGCGCGTACTGATTTTTGGATTTGACTAGGTCCTCTCCCGGCAACTAATGAGTTGCAAATTTACTCAAAACCTTATGTTAAATTATGTTCTAAAGATTTGTGATATATTTGGGCTATAAGCCGTGTTTGGGGCCTCGTGCCGATCTGTTTAGACCCCTTGGGGGCTTTTTACTACTGTTTTCTCACTACGTATTGATGATTTCACTCAGTTGCATTGTGCATACTGTTTTCGAAACTCAGCATGATTTACACCACTTTGAGATTCAAAAAGATGTTTTGGGTTGAGTACCTTGTTTTACTGATTCGCCCGAGGGGCCTTTTGAGTGGTTCTGCTGAGTGTGGCTGAGGTCCAAGAGTGATGGTGAGGTGCTGTGTGATATTAGCGCTTGGGCTGAAGGAGCCCCTCCGGAGTTTGTACACACCCCCAGTGAGCTCATTGAGTGCCGAGTGACGAGTGATTGGGTGGCCGAGTGACGAGTGATTGGGAGGCATGAGTGACTGTGAGGTGCTGAGTGATGGAGAGGTGCTGAGTGACTGTGTGGCATGCCCGAGGGGCTGATTATGATACATGTTTTTTCCCGAGGGGCTACTTATGATTTTACTACTTTCATTTGCATACTAAATCTTTCGGTTTGAAGTTGTTAAAACTATGCATTCTTTAAAGGATTTTTCTGAAGTTGATTTTAAGGCATGATGATTTCACATATCTATGTTATACTGTTGGAAAGAAAGGTTATGCCTCTTGTGATTTGATGACATTGATTTTAAGTGTTTCTTGCTGCTCAGACCTGATTTATTTTCATGACTACTGAGTTGGTGTATTCACATTACTCCATGCACCTTGTGTGCAGATTCAGGTGTTAGGGTAGGGTGAGTTGTCTATCTATTCCAGAGATTCTCGGAGGTTTGCGAGATAGCTGCATGCGTCTGCAGTCCTGCTCCCTCTCCTATTTACTTCGGGTTCTCAAGGGTTGTATTTAAATGTTTAGTATAGATTTATCTGTTTTATAAATGTTTAAATGAACCTTTATGGGTAATCAGTATAGTAAAATGTAAAGGGAAGCTTATTATGATTTGAGTTTGGGTTTTGACTGGCCTAGTTCCATTATAGGTGCCATCACGACTGGCCTGGATTTGGGGTCGTGACAATCGAATGCCTTAAAAACTAAGTAACTAACATGATCTCATCAGTAAAGGGAATAGGCAGGGGCTAAATAAACATGCTGGACAAGCATCAAATAAGCAATTACAGTTTAGACATGCTGATTACATATTGAATAAAAATAAAACAGCATTCAGACATGCTAAGCCAAGCAGTAGACAAGAAATGGATTGAATTCATAGCCAATGAACTAGTGCAGGAAAGAAACACATAGAGTTTGGGTTTCAAAATTTAACTAGAGACATACCAGTTAAAGAAGAAAGTGCAGAATATAAAGCATGTGTAGTTCCAATATCTTGTCGTGGCTTTCAACCGGCTAGATCAAGAGTTATCACAAGTAGCAGAGAAAGAAAATAGAGTTTGAGTGTGCGTGTGTGTTATGAACTTTTGTTCGTGTCCTAAGAAGTAAAATAAGAGAGTTTATATAGTAGTTCAAGGGTAGAGCGAATAAGGTAAAGGAATCAATAGTCAGCAATTAGGGGATCTCAGAATCCAATCATACAAAGAGCTCAGCATAGTCTTCCCTTAATTAAGGGCAATTAGCTAACGGTAATGACTGGATTAATTAAGGTAAGAGGTTCGAATCAGAACAATTAAAGGAGTAAATAATCAGGGGTCTAATTAAGGAAAGAATCAGTAAATATACAGCAATCAAATAAGGCAAGAACGACTAATTAAGGTTGTAATCATAGAAACATGCAAGCCTTAGGAGTACAGATTCTTAATAGATCAAATTAATCAACTAGGTTAACCAACAATTCTGGAAAGAATATATCGATTCCCGTATATAAAATAGACAAAGTAAAACTTTATAAACGCAGAGAAGTTACCCGAAAAATTGATTCAAAAACCTTAATAGAGATCAGTTAGGGCAAAAATCACAGAACAATGAATTTGACAAAGTAAAATCGTGTAGGTAGAGATACATTGTGAATCAATAATACTGGTAGCATTGAAAGACTTAGAATCGAAGCAAAAACTAGAAGATCAGAGCTTCATATAAATCGACTAGGGTTTAAAAACCTTTTGCATAAATCAGTCAAGAAGACTAAAGGATAATCGATTAAACATTTAAAAATTAGAAAGACCTTGAGAAAATGAATTATAATGAACCCTAGTTTAGGGAAAAGTTGGAAAATAAGTTGAAAAAGAAAAATTTCAAGGAAATCATGTAAGAGTTGCTCGATTCGTCTCAGATCTATACAGACCTGAGAAGATCGGAGATAGTAAATTAGAATTTTTTAGAAAGCATAACAGAGACGAGAACATAGGCCTAGAAAACCACAGATTCATAGCAAAATAAGAAAGGTTTCTTACTCATGGTCGAGCAAACGGCCTGAAACAGGCAAAGAAATCAAAGGTGCGAACCAGACCGCCAAGGTCCCTTGAGATGTTCTCAAGGATCTAGGAAACTGATGTATCATAGCAAGCAGTAGGCCGGTATAGGCCTGAGATGACAACAAAAATCCATAGAATGGAGGTATAAGTCGGTGACGGCACTTGAAGATTAGGGTTTAGATAGAGAGTGTTTGAGAGAGAAGAGAGAAATGAGAGGGTTTAGGGGGGGTCATTAGGTCTAATTATGGTAGGGAGATCTGAACAGTTGATCAAAAATGATCAACGGCCAGGATTGGCCAGGGTATTGGGTCGGGCAGGTTAAGGTTTGGGCCTAAGGGATTGGGCCAAATTATAAGTGGTTTTGGGATGGTCCTTTTGGATTAAATTTGAAAACAAAAGGGGCTATTTTTGAAATACCCAAACATTTGAATAAAACTAATTTATAAAATAATTAACTAATTATAGAAAAGGATTTTCATGCATAGAAATGTTTTAAAATAATTATTCAGTATTTTAATAATACAATGGACCAATTTTGGTAAAATAATACAATAATGTATCCATGGACTACAATTGCAAAGTTATTGCAATTGGAACCAAAAAGTGCCAATTTGGCCATTTATGAAATAATTTGAATTTAATATGACTATAAATAGTAATACTAAATCAAGAAATGTTTAAAAATCATATGTGACGCAATTTTGTAATTATTTATATGAATAAAATACTGAGATAAATTATTTTAAATAAATGTTAAAATTATGGAAAAATACCAGTTGATGCTAATGCACAGGTTTAAAGGTATATATGCATTAAAAATATTACGGAGAAAAATTGGGTAACAACATATGGAATCCTAAGAATGGACTATGAAACGCATAGGTGTACTTTATAAAATATGTGAATATTGTGGACAGTCTATGAAACGCATAGGTGTATTGTACTTGTGATCTTATGGAAAGACTATGAAACTCATAGGTGTGTAATATGTAAGTCCTATGAACGGTCTATGAAACGCATAGGTACATAGTAAAAAAAGGGCTAAATGGTCTAGTGAAATGCATATTTAACACAAACGGTGGGTGGCTTTTTCATTGCCCTTGCTTATACATGTTGTTGCGATTACATTATATTTGGTATCCCACGTATAGTTCATATGGCTGAATTGATCCCAAAAGAGTTCAGAACGAGGTAAGTATAATAAAACGTGAAATGTGAACTTATGGGATGTTTATAGTTTCTTGATGTACTTTAATTACTGTATACGGCCAAAATAGGGGAAGTCCGATTTTGAGGCCTCTATGGCATTCCGAGCTCTATTTCGAGGGGCTCGAAGCACGGTGTGAAGTTTGACCTTGAAGTAAACCCCTCGAGAGAATGTATCGAAGGCTCACCACGACCTTCCTCTAAGCGGTACAAAATCGATGACCGTCATAGAAAGGCGGGAATTTCCCAAGGGCACGTGGCTAGAACTGACAAGGTCTGGAGGAAATAGTACAAATCCGTACTGAGCCATTATACAGCAGTACCAATAGTATTTCTTTTTCATAATTAGGTATGTACTATGTTGGGATTCTCCCTTTCTATATAAAGGGGACCCCTGTCATTTTGTAACACACATGAATATTCACTGTAATAGAACATTCTCTACTTTTCTGGCCTAAACGTTCTCAACAATTACTCTGCAGATTTATTGATCTTCATTTATTGTATTCATTCATTGTTCTTCACTTATTGTTCATTACCAACTACTAAAGACTACCCTCGAGGCCCGATACTATTGAGCTCGAGGTCCCTAGTCTTGTGACGGTACTGGTTTGCTTATCATTTCTCTCTTACTTACACTTAACATTTCTCACCTAATCACCAGTATTAAAATAAATCAAATATTTTTAGAACCACAAATTAAATATAATTGTTAAATACCATTTTTCAAGGTAAACAATTACCTCTTATTTGAGTTACCATTTTCTATATGTTGTTTTATTTGCCTTACATACGAGTATTATTCCACATGTACTCACATCCCATTTGACGGGGGTGCTACATCTTTTAAATGGATGCATGTGCTTCCATAGTAGGCACTTTCGATTAGTGAGAGCAGTACATCTTCTTCACAACTGACTTGGTGAGACCCACTTCATTTTGGGGTCATGTACCTTTTGTTCATTGTGTATGATGTTTTGAGGTATAGCCGACAACTTGTCAACACTGTCATTGTACTCTTTTATTTCTATTAGAGGCTTCATAGACACATTGTAGGTTGTATTTTTGAATTAGGAAGTCTAACTAGAATATTGTGTTTGAACCACATATTTCACTTCAAAATTATGGTTTTGTAACATATTTTGGAAATTATTCATGAATCTGTTAATGGAAATGTCATGGGTGTGGATATTGAAACCCCTCTTTAATGTTTAATTAATGGAGTAAATCTCCACTCTATTCATAGGAAAGGTTGGGTAGAAAGTATCATGCAGACATGCTTGACTGGGTTCACCCATTTTTACGTCGGTCGCCCCCGAGTTTGGAGCGTGACAACATCACATTTCTAGAGAGTTGTGCAGCGTGATTAGGCACACGGGTTGAGTTGAGTACAATATTTCACACCCAGGTAGACGGGCAGTCCGAGCGTACCATTCATATCGTGGAGGGAATGTTATGCTCCTGTGTTATGGATTTTGTGGGTTCTTGGGATAAGTTTCTACCGCTGGTAGAGTTTGCCTACAACAAAAACTACTAATCGAGTATTCAAATGGCTCCTTATGAGTCCTTATATGGGAGGTGGTCCAGTTTTTCAATTGGTTGGTCTGAGCTAGGTGGTCTAGGTTGTTGGGCACTGATTTGCTTCGGGATACCTTGGATAGAGTCAAGATAATTCAGGATCGGCTTCATACAACACAAGCTAGACAGAAGAGTTATGTTTATCGGAGAGCTCGTGATGTAGCATTTATGGTGGGAGAGAGGGTATTGCTCGGGTTTCATTCATGAAGGGCGTGATAAGGTTCAGAAGAATGGAAAGTTGAGCCTTAGGTACATTGGTCCTTTTGAGATCCTTGAGATAGTTGGTGAGATGGCCTACAAGCTTGCATTGCCTCACAACTTATCAGCAGGTCACCCGGTATTTCATGTTTCCATGCTCCAGAAGTATTATGGTGATTTTTCCCATGTAGTAGATTTCAACTTAGTCCAATTAAACAAGGATTTGACTTATGTTGAGGAGCCGATGGTAACATGGATAGACAGTCCCGGAAGTTGAGATCAATGAAAGTTGCTTCAGTGAAGGTTCAACGGAGGGGTCATCTAGTCGAGGAGGCGACTTGGGAGACCGAGTACGACATGGGGAGTATTTATCCTCACTTTAGATGTGTCTCTATGCATATTTGAGGATGAAGATTTGTTTTAAGAGGGGGAGATGTAACGACCCAATCGGTCGTTTTCAGTATTTGAGTCTCGTTTCCCTTTTTTATGCTTCACACATGTGTATTTGTAGTTTTATGACTTGCAGGGTTGGTTAATTTCCTTCAGGGAAGATTTTGGGTTGATTTGGACCCTTTGGTTCTTGACTTAGAAGCATAAGTTGAACATGTTGACCAAAGTTTGACCTTTGTAAAAATAACACTAGAAGTGTTTTGATGGCTCCGATGGGTTTGTATCGTGATTTTGAACTTGGGCAAATGCTCAGAATCGAATTCTGAGGTCCCTAAGTTGTTTTGACTTGCTTTGTCGCGGGATTAACAATTTGAGGTTTAGAAGTTTCCCTAAGTTGTTTTGACTTGTTCAGAATTTTGTTTTGGGACTTAGAATAGGTTCGTTTTCTATTGGAACTTGTCTGCAAAATTTGGTGTCATTTGGAGTTGATTTGATAAGATTCGTACGCTTGGTTTGCAATTCTAGAGGTTCTTGAACTTTTCTTTGAAATTTATGTGTTTTGATGTTCGATTCATAGTTTTAGACGTTATTTTTGTGTTTTGATCGCGCGAGTAAGTTCGTATGATATTTTTAGACTTGTATGGATGTTTGGTTAGGAACCCCGAGTGCTGGAGTGAGTTTCAGACACGTTTTGGAATAGTTTTGAATTGAAATATGTTGTTGGTGTGTTGGTGTCTTTGATGTCGCAATTGCAAACACCCGCATCACAATTGCAATCTTAGTAGGGGAGTCTGAAGTGTCGCAACTGCGATGCCTGGATCGCAATTGCAAAGTGGTACTTGCGCTAGGTAGGTTCGCATTTGCGACACATTAGTCGCAATTGTGAGGGAAGCAATTGCGAAGCCCATGTCGCATTTGCAACTTCCCACATAGACTGTCACTACCGCAATTGTGAACCCATTGTCACAAATGTGACATCTCCAACTGAACAAAAGGTTGGAAAGTCAGGATTTCATTTCATTTTAGAACCCTATATCAGTAGGAGGCGACTTGGAGAGGGGATTTTCATCTACAATCATTAGTAAAGTGATTCTAATCAATTTCTTTTATGATTATATATGAGATTTAACATCAAAATTACGAAAATCAAAGAGAAATTTTGGGAAATATTGTCCAAGTTTTGAAAAACAAATATTTGGATTTTGGAGAGTCGAATTGGCTCGGATTTGAAAGCAAAAAACATATATAGACTCGTGGGGCTATGGGTAGTCGGAATCTACCCTTGGACTCGGGTTTTGAGCGGGCGAGCCCAAGGTTGCCTTTTATTGACTTTTGGAGAATTGTGTAATGATCATAGCTCCCTCCATTCAAATTTACAATAATGTCGAGCAGAGGCGGCTAAAAGAGGTGATTTATCACATATGCATAGTGGAAAAAGCAAGAAGTTACACACAAGGAAGAAGAGTTGGGATGAAAATGTGAATGAAGGGATGGATATTAGGAGACTCCCAATGAGATTTTTAGAGAAGAAAAGGAATGCCCCAACCACGTCAACAAGATCCAATTGGTCCACAAAGAAATAATGAATTTTCAATACATATTGAAGAGGTTGGATGAAGAAGACAAAGCACTGGAACTTGAAGAAGTCACAAGTTTGAAGAATGAGGGGCAAGACTCTAATTTCTACTTTGTTGTATTTTATCATTTTCTAAGCATCATCTTATGTAATATCGTCATAGAGTGTGTTATAAACTCTATGATAATCATAGAATATCTAGTTCGTTCTAGTTCTTATTTTTTTACATGCTTGCTAGTACATGAGTTTGTCCATGCCTAAATAGGATTTGTAAGGTAAGGTTTAGCTTAATATGTGTTTCCTTATGTCCTGTGTCTTTGGGAATGTATCCAACTGTCTATGAGATCATTCATCGTCATGAGACTCTGCCGGCAGACAGTCATGAGACTACCACCAAAAGGCAATAAAGCCGCAAAGGGATGATTATATAGCCAAGGCTATAGAGGCAACACTACGGTAGCTTTCCCCTTACTTGTACTATTCCTTTTATGGTTTTTTCTTTGTTATTATAAAAAAAATAGTTTTGAATGTCTGGTAGTATAATTTTGCCAAAAATTAAAAAAAAATCCCCCGATATCAACAAGAAAGAAAAATGCGATCTCCTGGTCCTAGCTCCTTAGTCTTTTGAGTGAGGGATGAGGAAGGTGATGTGGTGTATGCTAGGGCAGTAGACCTGGGGGTGACAACTAATATGGTGGCTAAAGCTAAGGCTATTCTTCAAGATTTGGAAAACTGTGTGGAGCATGATCTTCACCCTCTCATAGTGGAGACAGATTCATTGGTGATGAAGAAAGTTATAGAAGGGGAACGGGATCCCCCTTGGGTAATTGCACATGATGTGAAGAAAATTATAAAGATGAAGGGAAACTTCAATGTGATCTTTCAACATGTGTTAAGAGAAGGCAACTTAGTGGCAGATTTTATAGCTAACATTGTGTTTTCTTTTGCAGGTACATTTGAGTTTCACTCATTCTTTGAACTGCCTAGTGCAGGGAGGAGGTTGATCGATTTAGACAAGTCTCAAACTCCGACCTTACGGTTATAATAGCAAAGAGAATAGCCCCACAGAGATGGCTTCACATGATTGGAATCTGCACGTACCTGCATGTTTCTTTTATGTTTCATTCTATATTCTATTAAGGTACTTTCTAGCTGTATTAGCATAGTCACATGCTCATTCTGGGGGTGCTTTGATAGTGTACAGGAACAATGTGATAAGCAGGTATTGGATTGTGAAATTTATCTTACTTCCGATATGTTCAAATGTTAAGGAAATGGTTGCATCTGTTATGTGGTATTTTTGGAGATTGTTGAATCATTTATCAATGGTATTATCATGTTGTCATGCTCTCTTATGAGGATGATTTAACAATGTTTAGAATGATGTCTACATTAAAGGTTAGGGTAGGGAAGGATCTGAGCTTACAAGATCACAAAATCACCCATCTTCATAGGCCTGGCGGCGCCAGGCTAATGCCTGATTATACCTGGATTTACCCTGGCGTCTCCAGATTAAGGCCAGTCTTAGCCTGGCTTTACCCTGGCGTCGCCAGATTAAGGCCAGTCTCAGCCTGGCTTTACCCTGGCGTCTCCAGCTTAAGGCGAGCCTCAGCCTAGCTTTTGCCTCGCAAAGCCTGCTTAAAGCTAACCCCAGCCTAGCTTTTGCCTTGTAAAGCCTGCTTAAAGCCAGCTCAATCCTGGATTTTGCCTAGCAAAGCCTGCCTAAAGACATGCTCTTTTACATGTTATTTCAATATATGGTCACATGATTAGTACTTGAACAAATTCAGTTCACTGTACATGGAGATCATATAGTAGCAACACTTGCAAGAATATGCTGGCTTCAATTATGTGGTGGAGATGTTTGGAATTCATTTTAGCCTATGGACTGAATATCCTAGCGTCTGGTGAGAGCTTGATAGGTGCTACTTGGTATTTTCCACTGGCAATTGGATTCACATACATTGACAGGAGAAGGAAGCTTTCAACTTACGTGTTGTAATAGCTTGTTCATTAGATTTTGGCTTTTTTATCTTTTTAGTAGCTGGTAGCTTCATGCCATTTCTATTTTGGTTCGGACATCTTATAAGCTTTGTACCCATATTGGGATTTTATTTATATATTAGCCACTAGGAAACATGCCTAGTTGTATATGTGCCAAAAATAATGCAATTTGACCACTACGCCCAAGATTGCTTTGTGCCATTAAAGGCCATTTATATTTTATACTCCAATCAAAATAAAATGTCATTTTGGAATTTTATCAACAATTTTCTTGTGTAGGCGGTGACCCGGTATTTTCTGAATCTTTATTTAAGGAATTACTAAATGTGTTAATCGGGTCGAGCGGGGCCGGGCCGGTCCACTAACAACCCGGTTCAGCCCGTGTCAGCCTAGTTCGATGAGGTGTAGGGTAGGTTGTCTAGGGTAGGGGGTTTTTTCGGACGAGATCAGGCCTTTTTTGTTTACTTATGTTGTCACGACCCAACCTTATGGTCCGCAACGGGCACTCGGTACCTTACTCAACCGAGTACCAACATACATATCTTTCTAAATGTGCTCTTATTGGAAAATGGGCCAAATGGGACGTCATGGGCTAACCAGAATAAACATAAGAGAATACTCGATATAGGACGACCCAACCTAATATACAAACTTATACATATGACATACGGGCCTATAAGGCCAACATGATCATTTGTAAATTCAAAACATAGGCCGACAAGGCCATACAAACATTCGTATACATAAAATCTGTCTACAAGCCTCTAAGGGTACACACTTAACATAAAGGTCGGGACATGGTCCCACCATACCAAACAATACTCGTCTAAATCATACTGACCAGACAAGCAACTCCGGAGCAAATGGAGCGCACCAATACCATCCGCTTAGCTGATAACATACTTGGAGGACTCACGACATGTCTATGGAGACCTGCAGGCATGAAATGCAGCGTCCCTAGGAAAAAGGGACGTTAGTACGAATAATGTACCAAGTATGTAAGGCACATAAATAAGTACATAACAGACATGGAAGAAATATAGAGTAAATGACTCAACCTGTAAGTCTAGATAACTATGTAAATCATGAAATAATTATAGTGTCATGCATATGTGTATGAACGTCATGTCGTGCATAAGTACATGTTTCATAACATCAACAGGCCTCTGAGGGCATCCCATCATATCATCTCGGCCACTATTGGCAAAATCATCAACGTATACGAGTTGATTAGGTGCTGGTGCGTATATAACGCCGTAACCTTTTCCCATTTAAATATAATATACATATATACGCGTATATAATGCCATATGGTCAATCTACATGTATAATTGAATGCAATGCATGAGAAGTATGCCAATAAAATCTATCGGAATGTCATAAAATAATTATGCCTTTGAATACTATCATGAAGTAAAATATTTCAACTTACGTATTTTCTGAGACCCTTGAACAAAAGATAGGATAATAAGACATATGGAGAATCAAGAATATAAGCATCTTTAGCATTTCTACGAATAGAGTCATTTATTGAAGTTGTGCATTTGCTCGTTTCGTTTGTGTTTTATGGATCATGCCAAAAGGAAAGAAGGAATATCCTTAACATACGTGGCGTAGGTAAAAATCCGTATGATATTCTTGGAAAAGGTTGCACTGTACTCCCTTAGAATCGCAAAATCTAACGTTGCTAATATTCTAAGAAATCTCATTGGATTTCTTTTGTAGGAATTGGTTGAAGATTTTGTAAGCTCTCGTTGAAGACGTTAGGAAAATTTTGTAAGAATTTCTAATGTGCAAACGTTCAGGTCTGATTGTAGTCTTTGTATTCAAGATATTAGAAATGAGGTTATTACTTTGCCACCTACCAAAAACTCAAGATATTAGAGATGAGTTGTTATGTAATTAAAACATTACTTTGCCACCTACCAAAAATAATTAATAGTTGTGTATTTAAGAAGTGGCTTGCTACCATGTTTTTGCTTTAGTATTTATCCAAAGACTTCAATTAATCCACCACTAATTATTAATTAATTAGGTAATGTCCCATTACCCAATAATTAACCAATTATTCACATAATTATAAATTATCCCAAATAAAATACTACTCACTTTTAACGCACCCTATACACCTTACTATCATGGTCATGTGGTACCTTGTATGGCACTAGTCCATAAATGCCAGGTATTTTAGCTCGGGCCGTATTTTATCCCAACATGTCAAACTTTGACGAAAGTCATTTTCTTTGATTTTCTTACCCTCACCTTCATGAATTTACTCATCACTTGTTTGAAATAGCATAATGCTTATAATCTCAAAATAATATCATTCCCGAACTTACGTCAATTAGCTTACGAAGAAACTTTAACATACAAAAATACGGGATGTATCATCTTATTTCCGGGCTTATATCAATTTACTTATGGCGTATTTCCACGTACGAAAAAATGGGGTGTAACATCATTCCCCCCCTTTGGAACATTCGTCCTCGAATGTCTACTGATGTACTTATCGTTCTTATGACCGGATGGCTCTTATGAATACTTTAATACTCTCATTTTCATCTAGGCAATTGTTCTGTGAATAAATCCAATGTCCATGGTAATCCCCCCCCNCCCCCCCCCCCCCCTAGGCCTCTTCCTCTCACCATTATTTGTGGTCGGAATCCTTCCAATCTCGTAACTGTTTCTACTTTCTGTCATGCAGCTTGTACGACTCTGACCTTGTAAATGTGCCTATGCGACTCTTCTCTCCTTTTTCCTCAAGCTATTACCCAATCTCTGGGCCTCACTTAGTAAACATATACAGAGCTTGATAAGATGTCTCTCTAGGCATCTATAGGTATACTGATATTCTTCGCTTGGTACTTTGTTGAACTTATGAATTTTGTTATACCTTATTTCCTAGATCCGTTTATCCATCCGTATGACTTTACTGCCATAACTTTTATTTCAATTTATCGTTGCTGAGGTCTGCTACCAACTCCAGGTTAATTTCGGTGCTTATCCTATATTTATAAATCTAAGTCCTTTAATGATTCTTCGTTACTGTTTATCTTAAGAATGACAGCCTATTCTCATCTCATACATTATAACTTTTATCCATCCATATTGATATATAATCTACCACTAATAACTTGACCTTCTATGTAATACTGTCGCTAGGTCTCACATCTCATCGGGGACATCTGGAGCAATTAGATTGATCAACTTAGGGGCAATACTATACTTCCATGACCGTATTTTATAGCATCCCAATGTGATTCACTTTATGTGGGTAATCCCGTATAATTCATGAAATCCCCCCCCCCCTTTTTCTTCAAATCACACACCATCCTTTGTCTTTCACAATTACACCCTCATTCTACTACCAGGGCATCAGTTCATCTCTTCTAAATGTTATTATTCTTAGACTCCTTTGAGTTTATTCATGCTATAATAAACTTTCTATAACTTAGAGAAACCATTAGCTGTCTTGGTTTCCTAGGCTTAATCCCGATGACTCATCCATTTCTCATTACCTTTACACTCGCCCTTTCTTGTCCTTACACCTGTTTGCCTAAAACCTTGTCGTTCTATCATACTTTAGCTTGTGACCTACACATATCTATTTATACTACTCGCAAGCTTCCTTCGACATACTTGCACCATATATTTCCTAGTGTTATTTTGGAACATCAAGAGAGACATCACATCATCTCTAGCTCTTCTTTACTCTTTTAACTAGACCTCTCGATACCTAGAAACCATAGGCTAGAAGATATGTCACTGACGACGCTGCTATCATTCCTGGATACTGAATCCAAGTGTTTCTACCCTTCTATCCAAAGTATGGACTATTCACAACCTTCTGCCTTTGAGTATCTCGTGCGTCATTCACCTTTACTTTACTTACCTTAAAAACATCACCTCACATTCTTCTATCTCTCCCATAACCTTCCATCCACATAGGTATGATCCACATCCACAACTTGAAGCCCTAGTATCATACTTGCACCTCTAGTGAGAACACAATTCGGTGAGAGCTTCATATTGACTTCTTATGAGGCTGGTACTCTTCTAACTGGATTTATTGTAGAGCCAATATAGAATATGGATATTGTACTATATCTCTTGTACCTATGATATTTAAGAGTGATCCTGCAATGTTCTCAATCACGAGGTCTATAATTTTCTTGGTCCAATAATTAGACTCCTGATTTACTTAGTTCGTGTAACTTTTTAGTTTCCACTTCCCTCTGATCAACCTTCATGTGGGCTTAAGTTATCTTCTGATCTGCGGCTCATGGTATTAGTTATTCCTTTAGCCTTTCATGGACGCTATGGAATATCCATGATACATTCCTTTCACAATTCAATCCTTTGTCTATGACCTGGACTCAATTATTTCTTTTAACTTATATTGGAGTCTTCTACGGCTATCTGATTGTCAACATA
This sequence comes from Nicotiana knightiana, assembly GCA_005239525.1. Taxonomy (NCBI): domain Eukaryota; kingdom Viridiplantae; phylum Streptophyta; class Magnoliopsida; order Solanales; family Solanaceae; genus Nicotiana; species Nicotiana knightiana. The sequence goes on along the minus strand of ML400500.1, from coordinate 152,916 downwards.
TATGCTGCATGGATAATACTTTGAACTCTTGAGCGCGTTTATATTGTAACTAACTTTAGTTCATTGATTGAATAATTCATTTCGTTCCTTCTCAGCTTTCTTGAAACCTAAGCTATTACTTTTCCTGGTTTTTCTGCTTCCTTGTTATGTGCATACTTAGTTTATCTTAGTGCCCCCACTCATTGGAATTCACTACAACTCATATGATCTTGAATATCACTTCTGATTTTACTTCTCGTTCATCAGCCACTGTAGTTGCCATTTTCTTATGGAGTGCATACAATGTTGTTGTGAGAATGTTGTTATAAGACCATTTGTGTAAAGCCCCGGAAAATTTTTCTAAGTAATTTAAGATTTCGATGTGCGAGGTAGGCTAATAATAACATTTTTGTGCTATAAATATGATATAAACGAATTGGATTTGGTAAATAAGTGTATAAGTCATAAAATAAGTATTGTGGGGTCCAAGGACAGGCCTAATGTAGGGCCCCGGAAAAAAAATTCACTATGTAATTTAAGGTTTTGTGGTGTCAAGGTAGGTAATACATTGTACTTCTGGAGTTTTGGGATTGAACGATGCGCTGAGGAGTTGAAAATTTTTCGTCGCAACTAGACCAGGCTTTAGGTAGATAAAACCTGGATAAAGCCAGGCCAGACCAGGATTTAGGTAGATAATGCCCGGGTAAAGCCAGTCCAGGCCAGGCTTTAGGTAGATAAATCCTGGATAAAGCTAGGCCAGACCAGGCTTTAGGTAGATAAAGCAAGGTCCAAAATGTTGGACTATCCATTTTTCTATCTTTATAACCCGACCCCGAGACCCATATAAAACCCATTCCCCCTCAGTTTTTTACGACCATCTGATAATATAGAGAGAAGCAAGAGTGAGTTCTAGAGAGAGAAAGTCCCCAACTTCATCAAATTGATCCTCCTTCATCACTCAAGCTTGGAACTAATCAAGTAGGACACAAATTTCTTCACCATAAGAGGTAAGCTTCCACCCCATTACCTTTAATTTCCAGATTTTTGTTAAAATGAAACATGGTTAGGTGAGTTCATGAAGATGGCATTAAGAGTCTTGCATGCATGTATCAAATCTGCCATAATCTAGTAAAAGAGAGTAGAATAGAGTAATTCGTCACTGAAAAGGGATCATGCAATCTAAGGGAACACCTAGTGTTTGATAAAAAGCCCAAATGAATTCAAGACATGTTCATGATTCCTAATTCTAGGTTTAAATATGTCTCATTGTGAATTATATTGAAGGTTCTAGAAGGTCCGATGACTTGAGATAGAAATTAAGGAAAAATCCCAATTCGAGGTATGTATGGCTAACTCTAATCTTTGTAGGATAAACCCATTGTGTTCACTCTCCGGGTATGATTCTCTTGGTGGATATCTATGAAATTTATGTGTTCTATGTGCCTAATTGAGAAATTCTTACTTCTATGTCATTCCATGCTAATACAATATCATTGTGCTACTTGAGTATATGAGTTGTGATCTTTATGTTCCTTCTTCTACTATGTGTGTGATCCTTGCATATGATGGGTGTGGTATTTATGAAAGATTGGAATGGTATGAAATATGAATCAAAAAGTTGTTATGAAATGAAATGTGGGTAAAGAGATGGTAATGATGTGAAATGCGAAACATGAGGTTGAATTGTTATGAAGCACGAAACAATGGATTGGGAAATTGTGAAACATGAATTAATGGAATGGATGGTTATGGAATATGGATTAAAGGATGAATTATTGTGAAATGTGAAACAAAGGATTTTAATGATATGAAAGACGAATCAAAGAACAATATGTGTTGGGGATCAAAAAGGTTAAAAATGATGTAAGTGATCTAAAACACCCATAATTGTACCAGGAGAATGTCCTAGGGTTGAGAAGGCCTATCCGGTCTGGCTGGGATCGGACTCCATGTTGTACACATGGATGACTTGATACTGTGATATGATTATGATATGATGATGATTATTTTCCTCAATAATTCAGTTGAGATGGCCTAGACGATTGGGAAGAGATCGGACTCCGCGTGCTGTGCACGAGCCACGGTGTTAGCCTAGTCGATTCGGGCAGAGATCGGACTCCGTGAGAACAAGTCGCGGTGGTTATATGTGATGTGATTGAAATTCGGACCTCACCTAGGATGGATTAGCCGATTGGGAAGAGATCGGACTCCGTGTGATGACGACACGATGGATCAGTAATAATAATAACAAGAAGAAATCTAAAAGAACATTAACCAAAAGATGGCAAAACGGGATAGGGGATGTGGTAACTCTTGTTTGTGTTTTTCCTTGCTTCCGCGTATTGTTGTATGATGCCTCTATTGTGTTGACTGTTGATGTTTATCCTATCTAGAGTAGGTTTTTTCATACATACTAGTACTATTCAATGGTACTAACGTCCCTTTTGCCGGGGGCGCTACATCTTTTATATGGACGTAGGTGGTTCCATAGCAGGTAGCTCCAATCGCCGATAGTGGTGCCTTCCCTCCATCTCTTCAGCAGTTTTGGTGAGCCCCACTTCTTCTCGGGGCCGTGTGTAGTTCATGATTGACTCATTTAGTTTATGTCGTCTTCTTTTGAGGTATTGTCGGGGCCTTGTTGTCGGCAAGTCTATTATACTGCTTGTACTCTTAGAAGCTCCGTAGACATTATGTGGGTTGTATATGTGTATTTTGGGTAGTTGTCGTACTCGTTCGTAATCATGATCCCGTATCGTGAATGTTTTATTTTAGTATGTATATTTTGGGGAAGATTAAATGTTGAAAATGTTTAAAGAGGAAAATGAACTTTATGATGTGAACTTGCACTTTTGATTACCTTTCGTTATTTCATATAAACTATGTACGCTATAATCACGGGGAAATGCATTGGGTAGGAAAGGCAATCCAGGTCCGATTGGCCGGGTACATCCGGTTAGGCGCCGGTCTCGTCCCTCGATTTTGGGGCGTGACAATTTCCCAGCTTATTATACTATATATTTGACGGACCTTTTGATGTCTTTCCTTACCTATAATTATCTATAGTAACTCACTTCCACACCCTTGTGCTTGTAGGGTTGCTTCTGAACTGATATTTTGATTGTCTTCCTAGTGGCATTCTCTTTTATTCACGTAATACTCATACGGTACCATTAACTTCCTCAACTCCTATCTGAATATATCTCAAGTATTACAATGTCATATCTGCGAGATTGAATTCACTATATTGGGTTTTACTATGTTTATCTTGCACGATCTGTTGATTTGTCTGTATCTTCTTTTCTAACCATAGCTTAGGCTATTCCTGAACCAACTACTAACTACTCGTTGGCCCATTCTCATATCAATACTCCGCGTAATCCTTCTTGGGTTATTTCCTTTGTCTTAACTTACATCTCACACTAGCTCCTTATCTATCAATAATATCTCGGTCAGGGACCCTTACTTCCTTTCCTTGACATCGTGTTTTCATAATGTTCTGGAATCGTACATATCTATAGGCTTTAAATAAGTGCAATCTCATCCCTTGTTCATTTTTTATCGCATTCTTCCTTTACCATTCCATAATTACTAGAACCACTTAATTCTGACTTAATGCCATATCACTCCATATTCCCCCCTTTAGGGGAGTACTAAGAGTTGGAGCTACGAAAGCCTACCTATAAATGTTTTACCTCTTTATCTTTGGCATCCTTTCACAGCATCGATGACCCTTACTCGCCTTGTGGTAATCCTTCTGTACCAAGGATAACAAAATTCCTTACTTGCGATGGTGAATCTTAGGGTAATTGGAACATACAGTCTCTTAAGCTTAACTTTGCTCACGTTGCTTGTTTTAGGGAAGAATATTCCTGAATGATCCTTCTCTGAATTTCTCATGATTCCTCTTATGTTGTCCATTCTATTATCGCTAGAACGCAAGCTGAAATTCTCGTGATGCTGATTATTATCAAATCACTCAGTCCTTAATTCATGTTTAATTTACCTTGTTCACCAGCCCATACTGATTTGTATTATGTTGGGTTCTAACTTTTCCTTTTTGGTAATTATGTTAGAGTCACAAACCTGTTTCTCGAAATGAGGATATAATTGTATGGCCTATACTCTTTTGTTGTCATACAGTTTGTCATCTCTCGTGTCTTCATTCACTTGACTATACACTTTGTAATACATTCATTTTTTTTATCTACCGTTGTCATCCATGTATAACATTTTACTCGTAATGCTTCATTAACTCTTTTCTTATTTCCCGCTAACATTAGTGCCTATCACTTTATTCTTAAAACTCGAACACGACATTCTTTTGCTTTTAACTCCCCTCTGATCCATCCAGTGGCTCTTCGAGTTGCTTAACATTCTCGCCCTACTAGGGACGCGAGTCACACTAAGGTAATATTTATCCCTTCAATGCTTCCAGTGCCTATCTTTGTAGTACTCATATCCAACTATACTATTTTAGAGTCCACCATCTGGGTGTCTCACAAGGAGATCTATTAGCACATTGCAATACCCTTCAGAAATGTCAACTAACGCAAGCAATCCATTCACTAATTTGGGTTACCCTAACCCAGTCAGGTCCTTGTTTCATGTCCTTCTCTTATCAAGAAGCTTACACATCTTTAGTATACACATGATCTGCTGAATACCTCATATTTTTTAATTATAAGCATGATGCAAAAACCAAGTTCCTCTGACTCAACTCTTTCACAGCCACATGCAATCTCTTATCAATCGTCATTCTAGATATAGGCATTGTCGTATAATGAATAAGATAGAGTTTAGGAAATTGAGTACTTACAACTGAGCTCTACCACACGATCTAGAGTAAGAAGAAAGAGTGATATTCCTAAATGCCCTATAGCCTTCGTGACGACCCGGTCGGTCGTCTTAAGAATTAACGCTCCGATCCCCTGTTAACTGTTTTCCCCAAGTCTATTTCTGATTAATTGGATTGCCGGGATGTTCGGTTTTAAAGTTTTGGAGAGTTTTGGGATATTTAGTCCCTAAATGAGAGCTTAAGTGTTGGAAAGTTGCCCGTAGTCGGAGCAGTAGGAAGACGGCCTCGGAATGGAAATCTGATGGTTCTGTTAGCTCCTTTAGGTTATTTCGGGGTTGGGAGCGTGTTCGGAATGTATTATGGAAGTCCATAGCTCATTTAGGCTTGAAATGTCGAAGTTTGAATTTTTGGAGTATCCGGTCTGATAGTGAATTTTGATCCGAGGGTCGGAATGGAATTCCGAAAGTTGCAGTAGTTCCTTCATGTCATTTGGGATGTGTGTGCAAAAGTTGAGGTCATTCGGATAAGTTCAGACATGTTTCGGCGTCGGATGTGAACTTAGAATTTTCTTAAGTTTCTAGGCTTGAACCTATGCATAATCGATGATCTTGATTTTACGAGACGTTTTTTAGGGCTCGACCTAGTTCAAATAAGGTGTTAGGGTTGGTTGGTGGTTTTGGTTGAGGTCCTGGGGCCTCGGGGTTGTTTCGGATGCTAATTGGGTGAAATTTGGGTTTTTGCTGCTGCTGAACAAGGCACCTTCTGGTGTCTTCGCACCTGCGAAGGTTTTTCCACAGGTGCGGACTCGCAGATGCAGTGACCTTTGATCGCAGGTGCGATAAGGGAGTTTTGGCCAGTGGTCACAGGTGCGACCTGGGTTCCGCAGGTGCCGGACCGCACGCGCGACCAAACGACCGCAGGTGCGACCCTAGTGCTTTTAAGTGACTTCCGCACCTGCGATACTTTTTCCGCAGGTACGGTGAACGAGTCCGCATGTGCGGATTGCCTGTGTGTTTTATTCCAAAAATCTGAGAGTTCATCTCATTATTCTAAAAATCGGGTAAGAGCTCAAGAAGTGGCGATTTTCTGTGGGTTTTGAAGAGAAGGATCATAGGTAACATTTTCTAATCCTAATCGATTGTTAGACCATTATATCCCGTTGTTTTCTTTAGTTTAATCATCAAAAATGGGGGGAAAGCCATAGGAAAAGGGATGAAATTTTCCCAATCCGAGATTCTGAAAAATTATGGGATTTTTGGCATCGGATTTCGATTGTTTCTGGTTAAATGAGTTCATGAGTGAATGGGTGTCCGGAAAATATAACTTTTACCCGATTTCGAGTCGTGGGCCCGAGGGTCATTTTGGTCGTTTTACATAATTTCGCGCCGTAGCTTGAATTAAATAGTATGATCAGTTGCATGAGATGTTATTTATGATATGTAATTGAATTGTATAGATTTGGGCCACTTGGAGTCGGATACTCGTGGAAAACGTGTGGTTTCAATTTGATTTTGAGCCGGTTCGAGGTAAGTGGCTTGTCAAACTTTGTGTGGGGGACATTTCCCCTTAGGATGTGATATTTGGTAACTGAATGCCTTGTACGTGAGGTGATGAGTGCGTACTTGTGCTAATTGTTGAAAATCCGGTTTTACTTTAAATATTTAGCCCGAATTTCTTTCTTACCTGTTTTATTTTAATTGCGACCATAGTCTATGTTAGCTTAGAAAATCATGCCTAGTGGCCCCAAATTTCCTATTTGCTTAAATTGCTTTAATTGTACTACGTGAAGCACGTTGGGCTAGAATTACTTGTTGCCTTGTATTTTTGCACTCTAAATCTGAATGTCTTCATGTTGTGCCTGCATATTTACTTTGGGACTACAGGACGGTATCCCGGGAGATCCCCCTGCTTATTTTCTTTGGGACTACGGGACGGTATCCCGGAAGATCCCCCTGCTTATTTACTTTGGGACTACGGGACGGTATCCCCAGAGATCCCCCTGCTTATTTACTTTGGGACTATGGGACGGTATCCTGGGAGATCCCCCTGCACACTGATAGTAGTACTATGGGATGGTATCCTGAGAGATCCTTCGGATATACATATGATGGACTGCGGGACGGTATCCCGTGAGATCCTTCAGATATACACATGATGGACTACGGGACGGTATCCCGGGAGATCCTTCGGATATACATATGATGGACTATGGGACGGTATCTCGGGAGATCCTTCGGATATACATATGATGGATTACGGGACGGTATCCCAGGAGATCCTTCAGATATACATATGATGGACTACGGGATGGTATCCCGAGAGATCCACCGGACAGTTGAGAAAAGGACTACAGGACGGTATCCTGGGAGATCCTCATTGTTACCATTGTTATTATGTTGTACATATTCCGGGTTTACTCTGTTCTTGTGTTTAGTTATTGCCTTGTTTGACCTGTCTTATTTCACTGCTGTACTCATTATTACCCCCTGTTTTCATACTGTAAATTCCTATTTTATTGTTTGACCTCAGTAGGGCCCTGACCTTCCTCGTCACTACCCGACCGAGGTTAGGCTTGGCACTTGAGTACCGTTGTGGTGTACTCATGCCCTTTCCTGCGCATGTTTTTCATGTGCAGATCCAGGTATGTCCACTCAGGCGCACTATCCCCGAGGTTGAGAGATACAACAGAGACTTCGAGGTACATCTGCCGCGTCCGCAGACCAGGAGTCTCTATCTTATTCCAGCTTTTTTGTGAAAAGTTTATCCTTCCTTACAGTTGTATAGATATTCTGGAGTTAGAGCATTGTATTATATTCTGTTAGCCTGTGGTTCCCGTGAGTTTTTGGGTTTTGGGGTGATGTTGTAGACTTCCGTATTATTTTGAATTGTATATGCCAAGTGGCATTTATATACAGTATTCCTTTTAGATTGTTCAGCTTCCTTTTACTTAATTATTTCCGCAAGTTATGGATATTCCGCATTGCTAGTATTACCTATTTATAGGGACTAGGTGCCGTTACGACATGTTCCCGGAGGGCGAACTGGGGTCGTGACAAGTTGGTATCAGAGCTCTAGGTTCATACGAGTCACAGAACACAGGCCGGTTTATTAGAGTCTCGTTGATTGGTATAGAGATGCCTGTACTTATCTACGAGAGGCTATGTAACTATTTAGGAAAAAATCTTCACTTCATTGAATTCCTTGTCGTGCAATATCTTTTGACATCAATTCTAAACCTCTGTTTTCTATTCTCTCATAGATGGTGAGGACGCGTACTACTCGGGACGATCAGGCACCCGTGCCCCTTACAGCAGCCGCCAGAGGCTGGGGTAGAGACCGAGGACGCGCACGTGGTTTAGCGAGAGCACCTGTATGAGCTGCCGCCGAGGTACCACCAGCAGATCCAGCCGAGGTTCAGACACCTGAACGCCTACTGCCACTACTACTCCAACTCTTCAGGAGACAGTAGCTTAGTTCATGTCCATGTACACCACTCTGGCTCAGGCAGGGTTGCTTCCCCTTGCTACAGCCACATCTCAGGCCGGGGGAGGAGCACAGACTCCCGCTGCCCGCACTCCTGAGCAGCGAGTGCATGTGGAGCAGGTCCCAGAGATCATTCTTGTACTGCCTATAGTGCCAGCTCAGCCCGAGGAGGGGTCAGCTGCTTCAGAGGACGAGCAGCGGAGACTTGAGAGGTTCAAGAAGTATGACCCTCCGGTATTCAGTGGACTGGAATCAGATGATGCCTTGGTATTTCTAGAGGAGTGTCACTGTATTCTTCACACTACGGGCATAACCGGATCTAGGGGTGTTTCCTTTACTACCTTCCAGCTTCGCGGAGCCGCCTATGATTGGTGGCGCACCTATGACTTAGACAGTCTGGAAGAGACTGCTTCACTGACCTGGACCCAGCTCTCAGATATGTTCCTGAGGGAGTTTGTGCCTCAGAGCCTCAGGGATGCATGGCATGCAGAGTTTGAGCATTTGCGTCAGGGTACTATGACAGTTTAAGAGTATGCTATCTGTTACACCAGATTGGCTAGGCATGCACCGGTTTTGGTTACTACTGTACGCGAGAGGGTTTGCCGTTTCATTGAGGGTCTTATCCCACCCATCAGATCTATCATGGCTCGAGAGTTGGAGATGGACATTCCTTATCAGCAGGTAGTGAGAATTGCTAGGAGGATCGAGTGTATGCTCGCTAGGGAGCGAAAGGAGAGAGAGGCCAAGAGGTCTCGAGAGTCGGGCCACTACTATGACACCGGTACCCCAGTAGTAGGTCGTCATGGTAGGGGTTATAGGGTTCGCCCAGTTCATTCAGCTGTTCTAGCAGCCAGCGGTAACCCAGCTCCACCCAGGCCTCAGGAGCCTTACTATGCACCTCCATATTCTAGTACGCCTCCTGCGCGGGGTGCTTTCAGAGGTCAGTCTAGCAGCCCTGGCCCTAGCCAGTCATAGCCACCACGTCCACCCAGAGCTTATTTTGAGTGTGACGATACACGCCATATGGTTAGGGACTGTCCTAGACTTGGTAGGGGTGCATCTTCACAGACTTTTCAGCCACAGCGTGCTCAGCAAAGTTCTCAGGCATGATCACAGCTCCAGTTACTACCCCATCTACCCCGCCAGCCAGGGGCGGAGGTCGCCCTCGAGTGGGAGGCCAGGCCAGATATTATGTTATTTCTGCTCGTACTGAGGANTATACTGGTTTGTCACAGAGATGCATCGGTTCTATTCGATCCAGGCTCCACGTACTCTTATGTGTCTTCTTATTTTGCTCCGCATTTGGGTATAGCCCGAGATTCTTTGGGTTCTCCTATTTATGTTTCTACTCATGTGGGAGATTCTCTTGTTGTAGACCGCGTTTATCGTCGTGTTTGGTTACTAATCGTGGTTTTGAGACCAGTGCGGATTTATTGTTACTCGATATGGTAGATTTCGATATTATCTTGGGCATGGACTGGTTGTCGCCCCATTATGCTATTCTTGATTGTCACGCCAAGACCGTGATGCTGGCTATGCCAGGTATTCCGCGTGTTGAGTGGAGTGGTACTTTATATCACACTCCCAGTAGAGTTATCTCTTTTCTTAGAGCTCAGTGTATGGTTGAGAAGGGGTGTGCCGCGTATTTGGCTTATGTGAGATATGTCAGTGTTGATGCCCTTCTGTTGATTCAGTTCCAGTGGTACGGGATTATCCGGATGTGTTTCCAGCTGATCTTCCGGGCATGCCGCCCGATAGAGACATTGATTTTGGCATTGATTTGTTGTCGGGCACTCAGCCCATTTCCATTCCTCACCGTATGGCTCCTCCTGAGTTGAAAGAGTTGAAGGATCAGTTACAAGAATTTCTTGATAAGGGTTTTATTCGACCCAATGTTTCACCTTGGGGTGCTCCTGTCTTATTTGTGAAGAAGAAAGATGGTTCTATGCGCATGTGTATTGATTATCACCAATTCAACAGGGTTACAGTGAAGAACCATTATCCCTTGCCTCGTATTGATGATCTATTTGACCAGCTTCAGGGTGCACAGGTATTTTCTAAGATTGATTTGCGCTCAGGTTACCATCAGTTGAAGATTCGGGAGCTGGGTATCCCGAAGACTGCTTTTATCACCCGGTATGGCCATTACGAGTTTCTAGTTATGTCATTCGGGATGACTAATGCCCCCGCAGCATTTATGCATTTGATGCACAGTGTATTCAGGCCATATCTCGACTCGTTCGTCATTGTTTTCATAGATGATATTCTTGTTTACTCCTGGAGTCGGGAGGATCATATGCAGCACCTGAGGACAGTGCTTAATACCTTGAGAGAGAAGAAGTTGTATGCAAAGTTTTCAAAATGTGAGTTTTGGTTTAGTTCTGTGGCATTATTAGGCCACGTGGTATCGAGTGAGGACATTCGAGTGGATCTGAAGAAAGTAGAGGTTGTGCACAGTTGGCCCGGGTCGTCCTCAGTTACAGAGATTCGCAGTTTCCTTGGCTTGGCGGGTTACTACCGCCGTTTTGTGGAGGGATTTTCATCGATTGCAGCCCCTATGACTAGATTGACCCAGAAGGGTGCTCCATTTTAGTGGACAGAGGAGTGTGAGGCAAGCTTTCAGAAGCTCAAGACAGCTTCGACTACAGCCCCAATCTTGATATTGCCTACTGGTTCGGGTTCTTATACAGTTTATTGTGATGCCTCGCGAGTTGGCCTTGGAGCGGTGTTGATGCAAGACGATAGGGTGATTGCCTACGCGTCCAGACAGTTGAAGATACATGAGAAGAATTACCCTGTCCATGACCTTGAGTTAGCTGCCATTGTTCATGCCTTGAAGATCTGGCGTCATTATTTGTACGGTGTGCCTTGTGAGATTTATACTGACCACCGGAGTTTGCAGCACATATTCAGGCAGAAGGATCTAAATTTGTGCCAGCGTAGATGGTTAGAGTTGCTAAAGGACTATGACATCACTATATTATACCACCCGAGGAAGACCACTGTGGTGGCCGACGCCTTGAGTCGTCGGGCGGAGAGTTTGGGGAGTTTGGCATACCTTCATCCAGCTGAGAGGCCTCTAGCCTTAGATGTTCAGTTCTTAGACAATCAATTCGTGAGATTGGATCTTTCTGAGCCTTGCCGGATATTGGATTGTGTGGTTTCTCGGTCTTCCTTATTCGACCGTATCAAGGAGCGGCAGTATGATGATCCTCATTTACTTGTCCTCAGGGACACGGTCCAGCACGGTGATGCCAGAGATGTGACCATGGGAGATGACGGGGTATTGAGGATGCAGGGCCAGATTTGTGTGCCCAATGTTGATAGGCTTCGGGAGTTGATCTTAACATAGGCCCATAGTTCACGGTATTCCATCCATCCGGGTACTGTGAAGATGTATCAGGATTTGAGGCAGCACTATTGGTGGCGAAGGATGAAGAAGGATATAGCAGAGTTTGTAGCCAAGTGCCTCAACTGTCAGCAGGTCAAATGTGAGCATCAGAGACCAGGAGGGTTACTTCAGCAGATTGAGCTTCCAGAGTGGAAGTGGGAGCGGATCACCATGGACTCTGTGGTTGGACTTCCTCGGACTTTAAGGAAGCATGATGCTATTTGGGTGATTGTTGATCGGCTGACCAAATCAGCCCATTTCATTCTGGTACTAACTACTTATTCATCGGAGCGGTTGGCGGAGATATATATTCGGGAGATCGTTCGTCTGCATGGTATTCCAGTTTCTATTATTTCAGACAGAGGTACTCAGTTCACTTCACGGTTCTGGAGAGCCGTTCAGCAGGAGTTAGGTACCAGGGTGGAGTTGAGCACAGCATTTCAACCCCAGACGGACGGACAGTCTGAGCGCACTATTCAGATTCTTGAGGATATGCTCCGTGCGTGTGTGATTGAGTTTTGGGGGTCTTGGGATCAGTTCTTGCCATTGGCGGAGTTTGCTTACAACAACAGTTATCAATCTAGCATTCAGATGGCGCTGTATGAGGCTTTATATGGTAAGAGGTGCAAATCTCCGGCGGGTTGGTTCGAGCCGGGTGAGGCCAGGCTATTGGGCACAGAGTTGGTTCAGGATGCATTGGAGAAGGTCAAGGTGATTCAGGATAGACTCCGTACAGCCCAGTCCAGACACAAGAGTTACGCTGACCGAAAGGTTCGTGATGTTTCATATATGTTCAGAGAGCGGGTTCTGCTTCGGGTTTCGCCTATGAAGGGCGTTATGAGATTTGGGAAGAAAGGGAAGTTGAGTCCGAGGTTTATTGGCCCTTTCGAGATATTGAGGCGTGTTGGGGAGGTTTTTTATGAGCTTGCCTTACCTCCCAACTTGGCAGGAGTTCATCCGGTATTTCATGTTTTGATGCTCCGGAGGTATCACGGTGACCCGTCCCATGTCTTGGGTTTCAGCTCAATCCATTTGGACAAGGATCTATCATATGTTGAGGAGCCTGTAGCTATATTGGACAGGCAGGTCAGAAAGCTCAGGTCGAAGAACATTGCTTCAGTAAAGGTTCAGTGGCGGGGTCAGCCGGCCGAGGAGGAAACCTGGGAGACCGAGCAGGATATGCGCAGCTGTTACCTCACCTTTTCTCTACTTCATGTATGTATTTATGCTCGTTCGAGGACGAACGAATTTTAAGTGTAGGAGGATGTGATGACCCGGTCGGTCGTCTTAAGAATTAATGCCCCGATCCCTTGTTAACTATTTTCCCCAAGTCTATTTCTGCTTAATTGAATTGCCGGGACGTTCAGTTTTAAAGTTTCAGAGATTTTTGGAATATTTAGTCCCTAAATGAGAGTTTAAGTGTTGGAAAGTTTCCCATAGTCGGAGCAGTGTGAAGACGGCCTCGGAATGGAAATCAGATGGTTCTGTTAGCTCCGTTAGGTGATTTCGTGGTTGGGAGCGTGTTCGGAATGTATTTTGGAAGTCCATAGCTCATTTAGGCTTGAAATGCCGAAGTTTGAATTTTTAGAGTTTCCGGTCCGATAGTGAATTTTGATCCGAGGGTCGGAATGGAATTTCAAAAGTTGCAGTAGTTCCGTCATGTCATTTGGGATGTGTGTGCAAAATTTGAGGTCATTCGGATAAGTTCAGACGTGTTTCGGCGTCGGATGTGAATTTAGAATTTTCTTAAGTTTCTAGGCTTGAACCTATGCATAATCGATGATCTTGATGTTACGAGACGTGTTTTTAAGGCTCGACCTAGTTCAAATAAGGTGTTAGGGTTGTTTGGTGGTTTTGGTTGAGGTCCCGGGGGCCTCGAGGTTGTTTCTTATGCTAATTGGGTGAAATTTGGGTTTTTGCTGCTGCTGAACAAGGCACCTTCTGGTGTCTTCGCACCTGCGAAGGTTTTTCCGCAGGTGCGGACTCGCAGGCGCGGTGGCCGTTGATCGCAGGTGCTATAGGGAAGTTTTGGCCAGTGGTCGCAGGTGCGACCTGGGTTCCGCATGTGCGGGACCGCAGGCACGTCCAAACGACCGCAGGTGCGACCCCAGTTCTTTTAAGTGACTTCTGCACCTGCGATGCTTTTTCCACAGGTGCGGTACCACAAGTATGGTAATCAAGTCAGCAGGTGCGGATTGACTGTGTGTTTTATTCCAAAAATTCGAGAGTTCATCTCAGTATTCTAAAAATCGGGTAAGAGCTCAAGAATTGCGATTTTCTGTGGGTTTTGAAGAGAAGGATCATAGGTAACATTTTCTAATCCTAATACATTGTTAGACCATTATTTCCCGTTGTTTTCTTTAGTTTAATTATCAAAAATGGGAGGAAATCCATAGGAAAGGGGATGAAGTTTTCCTAATCCGAGATTCTGAAAAATTATGGGGGTTTTGGCATCGGATTTCGATTGTTTCTGGTTAAATGAGTTCGTGAGTGAATGGGTGTCCGAAAAATACAACTTTTACCTGATTCCGAGTCGTGGGCTCGAGGGGCGTTTTGGTCATTTTACATAATTTCGCGACTTAGCTTGAATTAAATAGTATGATCAGTTGCATGAGATGTTATTTACGATATGTAATTGAATTGTATAGATTTAGGCCACTTGGAGTCGGATACTCGTGGCAAACGTGTGGTTTCAAGTTGATTTTGAGTCGGTTCGAGGTAAGTGTCTTGTTTAAGTTTGTGTGGGGGACCTTTCCCCTTAGGATGTGATATTTGGTAATTGAATGCCTTTTACGTTAGGTGACGAGCGCGTACTTGTGCTAATTGTTGAAAATCTGGTTTTACTTTAAATATTTAGACCGAATTTCTTTCTTACCTGTTTTATTTTAATTGCGACCATAGTCTATGTTAGCTTAGAAAATCATGCCTAGTGGCCCCAAATTGCCTATTTTCTTAAATTGCTTTAATTTTACTACGTGAAGCACGTTGGGCTACAATTACTTGTTGCCTTGTGTTTTTTCATTCTAAATCTGAATGTCTTCATGTTGTGCATGCATATTTACTTTGGGACTAGGGGACAGTATCCTGGGAGATCCCCCTGCTTATTTACTTTGGGACTATGGGACGATATCCCGAGAGATCCCCCTACTTATTTACTTTGGGACTACGGGAAGGTATCCCGGGAGATCCCCCTGCACACTGATAGTAGTACTATGGGACGGTATCCCGAGAGATCCTTCAGATATACATATGATGGACTGCGGGACGGTATCCCGAGAGATCCTTCGGATAAACACATGATGAACAACGGGAAGGTATCCCGGGAGATCCTTCGAATATACATATGATGGACTACGGGACGGTATCCCGGGAGATCTTTCAGATATACATATGAAGGACTACGAGACGGTATCCTAGGAGATCCTTTGGATATACATATGATGGACTACGGGACGGTATCCCGGGAGATCCTTCGGATATACATATGATGGACTACGGGACGGTATCCTGGGAGATCCACCGGGCAGTTGAGAAAAGGACTACAGGACGGTATCCTGGGAGATCCTCATTGTTACCATTGTTATTATGTTGTACATATTCCGGGTTTACTCTGTTCTTGTGTTTAGTTATTGCCTTGTTTGACCTGTCTTATTTCACTGCTGTACTCATTATTACCCTCTGTTTTCATATTGTAAATTCCTATTATATTGTTTGACCTCAGTAGGGCCCTGACCTTCCTCGTCACTACTCGATCGAGGTTAGGCTTGGCACTTACTAATTACCGCTGTGGTGTACTCATGCCCTTTCCTGCGCATGTTTTTCATGTGCAGATCCAGGTACGTCCACTGAGGCGCACTATCCCCGAGGTTGAGAGCTACAGCATAGACTTCGAGGTACATCTACTGCGTCCGCAGACCAAGAGTCTCTATCCTATTCCAGCTTTTTGTGATAAATTTATCCTTACTTACAGTTGTATAGATATTCTAGAGTTAGAGCAGTGTATTATATTCGGTTAGCCTGTGGTTCCCGTGAGTTTCCGGGTTTTGGGGTGATGTTGTAGACTTCCGTATTATTTTGGGTTGTGTATGCCAAGTGGCATTTATATACAGTCTTCCTTTTAGATTGTTCAGCTTCCTTTTACTTAATTATTTTCGCAAGTTATGTTGATATCCCACATTGCTAGGCTTACCTAGTTATAGGGACTAGGTGCCGTCACGACATGTTCCCGGAGGGCGAACTAGGGCCGTGACACCTTCTTCTTATAAGTGTGGTGCACAACACACCTATAAACAAGACTCTACTAGACACGACTTGTAGACTCTCTAGCACAAAACTGCTCTGATACCACTTCTGTCACGACCCAACCTTATGGGCCGCAACGGGCACCACGTACCTTACTCAATCGAGTACCAACATACATATCTTTGTTAACGTGCTCTCAATGGAAAATGGGCCAAACGGGCCGTCATGGGCTAGCTAGAGTAAACATAAGGGAATACTCAATATAGGACGACCCAACCTGATATAAAAACTTATACACGAGACATACGGGCCTATAAGGCCAACATGATAATTTGTAAACTCAAAACATAGGCCTGCAAGGCCATACAAACATTCGTATACATGACATATGTCTACAAGTCTCTGAGAGTACACAGTTAACATAAAGGTCGGGACAAGGTCCCGCCATACCAAACAATACGCGTCTAAATCATACTGACCAAACAAGCAACTCCGAAGCAAATAGAGCGTACCAACATCTTCCGTTGAGCTGATAGCCTACTTGGAGGACTCACAACCTCTCTATCGGGACCTGCGAGCATGAAATGCAGCGTCCCCAAGTAAAAAGGACGTTAGTACGAACAATGTACCGAGTATGTAAGGCACATAAATAAGTACATAACAGACACGGAAGAAATATAGAGTAAATGAATCAACATGTAAATCTGGATACTCTATAAATCATGAAATAATTATAGTGTCATGCATATGTGTATGAATGTCATGTCGTGCATAAGTACATGTTTCATAATATCATCAGGCCTCTGAGGACATGCCATCATATCATCTTAGCCACTGTGGGAAAAATCTTCAACGTATACCAACTGATCAGGTGGTGGTGCGTCTATAACGCCATATCCTTTTTCCATATCCCATTTACATATAATATACATATATATGCGTATATAACGTCATCTGGTCTGGGTTCAATGTACATGTATAAATGAATGCAATGCATGAGAAGTACGTCAATAAAATCTCTATGAATGTCATAAGACCATTATGTCTTTGAATAATATCATGTAGTAAAACTTTTCAACTTACATATGTTAGACGCATGAACAAAAGATAGAATAATAAGATGTATGGGGAATCAAGAATATAAGCACCTTTACCATTTCTACGAATAGAGTCATTTATGAAAGTTGTGCATTTGCTCATTTCGTTTGTGTTATACCGATCATGTCAAAAGAAAAGAAGAAATAGTCTTAACATACCTGGCGTAGGGGAAAATCCGTATGATATTCTTGGAAAAGGTTGCACCGTACTCCCTTAGAATCACAAAATCTCACTTTGCTAATATGCTAAGAAATCTCGTTGGATTTCTTTAGTAGGAATTGGTTGAAAATTTTGTATGAACTCTCGTTGAAGACGTTAGGAATATTTCGTAGGAATTGTTAATGTGCAAACAGTCAGGTCTTATGGTAGTCTTTGTATTCAAGATATTAGAAATGAGATTATTACTTTTCCCCCTATCAAAAACTCAAGATATTAGAAATAAGGTGTTATGTAATTAAAACATTACTTTGCCACCTACCAAAAATGACTAAGAGTCATGTATTTAAGAAGTGGCTTGCTGCCACGTTTTCCGTTAGTCTTTATAACTTCAATGAATCCACCACTAATTATTAATTAACTAGGTAATATTTTATTATTTAATAATTAACCAATTATTCACATAATTAAAAATTATCCCAAATTACTTAAAATACTACTCACTTTAAACACACTTAATACACTTGTATGGCACTAGTCCATAAATACCGAATATTTTAGCTCGGGCCGTATTTTATCCCAACATGTCAAACTTTGACAAAAATTTATTTTATTTGTTTTGCTTACCCTCTCACCTTCACGAATGTACTCATCACTTGTTTGAAATAGCATAATGCAATAATCTCAAAATAATCTCATTCCCGAACTTACGTCGATTAGCTAACGATGAAACTTTAACGTACGAAAATACGGAATGTAACATCTCATTTCTGGGTTTATATCAATTTACTTATGGTATACTTCCACGTACGAAAACATGGGGGTGTAACAGTGGCACCGGAACCCGAGTTGCCCGATAACCCTTCCAGCCCGGTCCACCCCAGTTTATGTTGAATGTTTTTTTAAAATTCTCACTGTTGTCAATGGTCAAAATAAAAAATGACTGTTGGTCTGCAACCATTTTTGCGCTTTTAACCATTTTGGCCTATCTCCTTACTAAAATAGCTCCTCCCTTCGTAATAATAGATAAATTACATTCTTAGATTTTTAACAACTATAAATAGCCCCCTTTTCTTCATTTCTTTTGACAACTGGCTCTCTTCTTCTACTCTAATTCTCTCTCAAATACTTTTTATTATTGAATTTCTTTTTGCTACCAAGTTCTCAATTAATTTATATTTCAAGTTTTATCAAATATTTACGTTAACCACTACAAAATTACAATTATCAAGTGAAGTGTGGTTACCATTTTTGTTAAACTCAAGTTAAATCATGCCCTGTACTTCTAGAGTGCATTCACATATTTGGGAACACTTTGAGGAGGTATAAGAAAATGAAGAAGTTCACAAAGTAGAGTACAAAAATTGTGGTCGAGTCTTTAATGTTCATCGAAAGTGGAAGGGCACAACTGGTTTAAGGAGGCATATCAATGTTTGTCTTGTGCGTCCTCCAGAAATTCGTATTTAAGTTGATTTGAGACAATTTGGGTTATTTTAAATTTGTTAGACCTATTTAAGCTTAATGTGTTAGTTTATAAGACAAGTTAAATTGAAATATTATTAATTTGAAAATATGAAATGAAAGCCTTTGAAGTTTGATCCTCACATATTGGCCTTATTAAATAATTTTATGTAGCCCCTTAATTTTAATTTTCAAATTTTCAAATTAAATTTCAAATTTAAAACTTTAAACTTTAAAAGTTTAAGTTTATGCCTTGAAATACTTATTTTATTATTTAAAAGTTTTCAAACACTTAAGTAACAATTACATTGAACAAGAAAACATAATTGTCACGACCCGAAATCCCATCTTGAGGTTGTGATGGCGTCTAACGTTGAACCCGCTAGACAAGACAACGTTACTGGTTATTCTGATTTATTCCTTTATTATTTAGCATTAAAAAATGAAATACAAGAACAAATAGAAATGAGAATGCGGAAGATAAGAAATTCAACAACTTAGATAATAAATCTTACGAAATTTCCTTAAACATACCCCCAGAACTGCTGTAACAATTTTTGACGGACAGTCTAAGATTTACTAAAAACATGAGTCTGAAATAAATAAGTGTAGCTGTCTGGAAATACAAAATAAGACAGAAGGAAAGAAATATATGGTGATGCCAAGGCCTGCGAACGCCTACAGGACTACCTCGGTGTCGCTGTGGACTGAAGGATACTCCCTCGCTCAATGTCCACTAGGTCTGGCTCCGTAATCTGCACAACATAAGGAAGTGCAGGTGTAGCATCAGTACAACCCACCCCATATACTGAATAAGTGCCGAGCCTAACCTCCACGAAGTAGTGACGAGGTTAGGACACGACCACATATAACACCTCTGCAATTCAATAGTATACAGGAAATAATGACAAGAAATAAGCAAATAAATACAAAAATGGGGGAGAACATGCTGGGGACGAAGGGCAATAACTAGCTGAAACATCAGAACAAGATAACAATTGGATTGCATAAATAATAGCAGGAATTAACAGCTCTGAACAAGTAAATAAAACGGAAATAGCACGGCATGTCCCCTCGTGCATAACCTCACAATCACTCGGCACGGAATGTCCCCTTGTACATAAATAAATAATCACTCGGCATGGAATGTCCCCTCGTGCATAACCTCACAATCACTCGGCACGGAATGTCCCCTCGTGCATAAATAAATAATCACTCGGCACAGAATTTTCCCTCGTGCATAACCTCACAATCACTCGGCACGGAATGTCCCCTCGTGCGTAACCTGTATAAAATCAACAATTTGACAGGAAAATTCAACAAATAGAAATCTCAAATGCACAGAAATATTCAACAAGGATTCTACCGTCCCGGCAAGGGACTCAGCTATAACCAATCTCACTCAGAAGTATAATTTTACAAATAATCCTCAACCGAACGAGTAACCAATAACAATCTACATCATGATATATCCCTAATGTATCACTTCCAGAATAATAATTAATTCATAACACAGAGAATATATGTCACGACCCCAAATCCTAAATCGGCCGTGATGGCGCCTATCGTGGAACTAGGCTAGCCAATAACCACATGTTCACAATTTCTTTCAAAATCCAAGCATTTCATAAATATACAGAGTTTGCTAAATAAGTAGGCCAATAAATAGTGCCACC
This sequence comes from Nicotiana knightiana, assembly GCA_005239525.1. Lineage (NCBI taxonomy): Eukaryota > Viridiplantae > Streptophyta > Magnoliopsida > Solanales > Solanaceae > Nicotiana > Nicotiana knightiana. The sequence goes on along the minus strand of ML400500.1, from coordinate 132,635 downwards.
AACCCCAAAACCCGGAGCCAACAAGTCATGAGCATCTAGAAGAATAAGCCAAAACATACTATCATAATACAAAACCTCCGAATGAAATCTAGATACAACAAGAAGGGAAAAACATAGATGTTGCGGAAGCTGAACAGCTACCTCTATATCCCGCAATCTGGCTCCGCACGGAATAAATGGCTAATGTTCGATATCTGCACCTGAATCTGCACACAGGGGTGCAAGGAGTAATGTGAGTACGCCAACTCAGTAGTAATGAAAATGAATCAAGTCTAAGCGGCAAGGAAACACATAAAATCAATGTCATCAAATCACAATATACACAGCCTTACTTTCTAATAGTATAACATAGATATATGAAATCGTCATGCCTTAAAACCAACTTCAGAAAAATCCTTGGAAGAATGTATATTTTTCAACAACTTCAACCGAAAGGTTTAGTATAAAAATGAAATGAATCATATAAAGGCCCCTCGGGCAAAACATATTTCATAAGCTCAGCGTGAGAGTAGTAAAATCATAAGTAGCCCCTCGGGCAAAACATGTATCATAATCAGCCCCTCGGGCATGCCTCACAGTCACTCATAATTAGTCCCTAAGCACCTCACAGTCACTCAGCACCTCACAGTCACTCATGCCTCCTAGTCACTCGGCACTCTGTGCGCTCACTGGGGGTGTGTACAGACTCCGGAGGGGCTCCTTCAGCCCAAGCGCTAATATCACTCAGCACCTCACCATCACTCAGCACCTCACAATCAGGCCCTCGGCCTCATTCAGCAGAACCACTCAAAAGGCCCCTCGGGCGAATCAGTAAAACAGGGTACTCGACCCAAAACATCATTTTAAATCTCAAAGTGGTGTAATCATGCTGAGTTTCAAAAACAGTAAGCACAATGCGGCTGAGTGAAAACATCAATACATAGTGAGGTAAAACAACAGTAAAAAGCCCCCAAGGGGTCTAAACAGATCGGCACAAGGCCCCAAACACGGCTTATAGCCCAAATATTTCAAAAATCTTTAGAATATGATTTAACATAAGGTTTCGAGCAAAATATGCAACTCATTAGTTGTCGCAGAGAGGACCTAGTCCAATCCAAAAATCAGTACGCGCCACATACCCATCATCTGACATGTGCGCCATTCTAAATCAGTGACAAAATATGTAGTCCGGGGTTCCATACCCTCAGGACAAGATTTATAACCATTACTTACCTCTAGCGGGCCACAACACTAGTCCAAAATGCTCTTTCCCCTTGAATTGGCTCCCGATTGCTCCGAATCTAGCCAAAACCAATTTAACATCATCAATATATACTCAAGGAATTCAACTCAATCGAAAATTATCAAATTATACAAGAATCTCGAAATTCGGCCAAACCCGAGCCCCAGGACCACGTCTCGGAATTCGATAAAATTTTCATCACAAGAATCCTTATCCTCCCACGAGACCGTACATACCAAGAACATCAAAATCGGACCACAATTGCTCACTAAAATTGCCAAAATAAATTCCCAACCCTTTCCTCCCATTTTCCAAACTTTTCTTACTTTAATTCTTCAAATACAAGCCAAATCCGAATCAAAATAGCATAGAAATGATGGTAATAACCCAAGAACTTACCTTTCCTGAAGAATCACGAATCCCCTCTCCAATCTGCCTTCAAAGGAGCTCCTCCCGCATGCAAAAATGGTGAAATAAAATGAATTTCACGGATGCCTCTTATATACTGTTTCTACAGCATTTCCGCACCTACAGACACTTGGTCGTACCTGCGGTCCCAGGTGCGCACCTGCAGAATCTCACTTAACGGACCCATTTCGCACTTGCGGCCTATCTTCCGCATCTGCGGCTCGCAGGTGCGGCCATAACTTCGCACCTGCGGAAAATCCCCCTGCCTGGCCTTTTTCGCACATGCGCACTGCCCATCGCACCTGCGGCGGCCCTACTGCAGGTGCGGTCAACACCAGCAGCTATTGCTGCAATTTCCGAGTTCAAAAACCCCGCCAACCATCCGAAATCAATCCCGAGCCCCTCAGGGCCCCAACCAAACTTACCAACACACCCCATAGTATTATTCCAACTTAGTCGAGCCTTCGAAACACCAAAAACAACACGAAAACACCAAAATTACATCAATTTCAAGCCTATGAACTTTGAAACTTCCAAATTTTGCCAACTACGCCGAAACCAACCAAAACACCTCCGATGACCTGAAATTTTGCAGACATATCCAAAATGACATTACGAACCTATTCCAACTTCCGAAATTCCATTCTGACCCCGATAGCCTATTTTCAACTGCCGACCGGAAATCACCAAAAATTAACTTTCGCCAATTCATTCCTAATTCTACACCGGACATCCAAACTTCATTTCGAACACACTCCCAAGTCCCAAATCACCTAACGAAGATATCCGAGCCATAAAATCCGCATTCCGAGTTCGTTCACCAATAAGTCAGCTCTCAGTTGACTTTCTCAACTATTAGGCTACCTTGAGGGACCAAATTCCTCAATTCTCGTCATGACCACTCTGAACCCGAACAAACCGACCCAAAACAAGTAAATGAAGCTAACCACATAAAATAAAGTAGAAATGGGAAAACGGGGCTAAATTCTCGGAACGACCGGCCGGGTTGTTACATCCTCCCCCACTTAAACATATGTTCGTCCTCAAACGTGCCAAGAGTTGTTCTCCAACACTATCAAACTATTACGTAGCTTACCAGTACATACCCGGGGATGCTCCCATGTCACCCTATCCCATATAGGTCCAATAGCACAATAGTGTTGAAATTTCGAAATTCAAATCCTGGCCCATAAACCTTAGAGCCAAATTCCCACTTCTAAAATGATATATAAGATCAAAATTTTCATAACTATAAACTGAACAAGTCTAAACATGCTGAATCAAGTCATATACGTACCCAGATGAAATAACATAATACACCGCGTGACCCAAACTCTCATAGCAATAACTCTTAACCACCATAACTGCTCAGAACAACCCAATACCAGTACATAACCTCTTATCAAGAAATGCCTCGCTCTAACACTTCCATATACTATCAATGATGAAAGAAGCACGTAGAACTAACAACCATTCGTCCGATCAACTAGACATGAAACTCCCCCCTTCCCAGACATGAATTATAACAGATTTCGAAGCCGACTCTCGATATATATCCTTCCAACTATTCTGTAGAAAATTCTAAAAATATTCATTCTAGGTCCAATGACCTCCTCTCATCCATCACAACCACCCTGATAACATGACACTAACCATTCGACACATCGACAAAATTCGAAGCCAAAACCTGTGCAACTTGTGCACTTAACAGCAGCTTCCCAATGCAATCAAATTATATAAAAGATCCACACAAGAGGACCATCCTGCCATTAACAATTATTGTTACCATACCATACTAACCACCTAGCACACACTGCAAAAATCAAAAACACATGTATCCAATACAGAAAGGTCATACAACTACATAACTCCGCTACACTGCGCGACCTCATCCAACGCCGGTCCACTTGAAATACTTCAAGACACCTCGCCCAAAATCAATAACCATTCGAAATTCGTCATCAGGTACTCAAAGTGCTTTTCCATAACCACGGGGGAAACCGGACGATACCATGCCACCCGAAACAGAAGCTATATAACCAACACGTCTCAATCCCGCAACACCCAATTACTTCCCTTACTCAAATCTAGCTACAACTCCCAATTAAAACTGCACCATATGTGCATATAACCAATAATCACCACTCCTCCCAACACCGAAGAGTAACTCATAGATCACTCTAGAACATGAATAAACTCAACCACAATCGAATGGTACATTTCTCAATAATAGAAACTCGGAGTCAACAATTCCGACCTGGTGCAGAACGCACACCCATATTAGCCTACCAGTGACCCTAAATTAACTCTGATCACCCATAACAGATAGATAACTTACCGAAAAGTTCATAATGACGGAATCATGGTACATACTAACATTTGACTAGCTCAGCTCGCATCTTCACTGTCCATTACCACAAAATATCCTGTTTATGAGAACTCTCAGTCTCGCAATCCATGAAACGTACAGAGTACCATATCTGATCACCACTCCACCGCTCGAATACATAACACATCCCAAATACTCACTCATTCCACGAGGAATACCCCCATAATCCTTCTGTTCACCAAGCAACCTTGAATATCAACAGTCGATCCAACAATAGGGCGCCGCGATACCAATGAAGTACCCTTAATTCAAACACATTGCTCTATCTGAAATATATACCCTCATCAAGTCGCACCAATTAGTGATATCATCTACCTGGTCATCTGAAACTGCCCATGCTACCTAAGAATTTATGACCTTCCTTCCAGAACCGAACTGTGATCTCACATATGCAAATCTCAACTCTACCCAACATACCGCACACGCCATGCCAACCTAGAAAAACGCGGGAACTCCATGGTCCCTTCTGAGCCACAAGAGACTACGCACCCAAATAGATAAGAACTTCCATTGGATCCCATTTAGAAACAAATTAACTACACACCATAAGAAAATATGCATACTTAACCGCGGTAGAAACCACCAGGTACTATCCGAAATCCCATTTGCGCAACACCAATCCATCAAGACTGAATTCTTCTAACTCAACCAACTACGCAGGCCATCAAAAATCCAAGAGCATTGCTAAGAAACACCCGAAAAACTTGTCACCTTATGAACACCCCAAGAACTAATCGTATCCCTTACCATGTCGATCCGACCTACTATCAAGTTGCCCTATTTACCTATGTTTCTTCTTACTTACCTTCAAATTGATACTTCTTCCTGCCGTAATACCACAAATTTGCAACCCAGACTCACCACACGCGACCCAAGCACAAAACCATATCGTCTAAGGCTCATAAGCGACTGAATACTCCCTCAATTATCCCTAAATGCACCACATTAGAAAAACGTACCCTGAAGAGACTTCTGCGAATCTAAAGCCATTACCTTCACCTTCCTGATATCGATACGTAGAATCCGTGAGGATGTAGAATACCATCAGTCTTGACATCCTTTAACATAAATCTCAATCACAGTAACCAATTACACAGAATCGACCTGACCCGTTTGCACACTAACATACTACGAAAGTAATCCACTCAATTGAAACCACAAGCAAATTCATACACTGCACACACCACACCTTTTACAATTTCCACTAAATCATTCAATAGAACCCAATTACCCAACAGAGTACATTACAACCTACATCGAAGAAATTTCCCTTACTCATGACATTCCCAGACCCCATACCTGCAGGTCATAACTTATTTACCACTATACCTCGAACTGAAACCAGCACCACACATAATCATGTAATCAAATTAATAACGAACTCCCCCACTTGGCTCAAAGCTAAGGATCAAGGCAAACAAGACTATGCCCACACATTATCACTGCCACCATGTTGTGGTAGGATTCAACTAAATCCTCCATAAGCTTATATGACCCAAACCATCTGATACTCCAATCAACTTCCAATCTCGCATCCACCATTGTGATGGTCGTGCCAACTCGCCCAAGTGATCCAAACTCAAATTACAATATATATCTTTTACGGGTAGAAGAGAACTTATTATAGAACTACGTAGGGACCACACACCCTAGGACAACCCCCAGGAGATACCCCTGCCCTCTTAGCCTCAACTGCTATCTCTCCATACACTTCTGAAGACCAAAACTATCACGCAATCACTACACCTTCCTGCATCTGAACACAACCAACGCCTACCCTCGAGGCACCACAATACGCGGTAAAAACATGAAGCTGATGGCAGAACTAACACCGGAGCGGTGGTCACAGAAATCTCGAGCTTCTGGAAGCTCTAATCATACATGTCTGACAACATGAATACCCTCACTGGACACCACATGTCCCAAGAATGCTACTGAACCGAGCCAAAATTCACACTCGGAGAATTGGCATGGAGCCTTTTCTCCATGAATCCTTATAATGTCATCCTCAGATACTGAGTATGCTACTCCCGGCTATGTGAATATGCCACGACGCCATAAATGACTACAATAACAATGAGTGCTAATACGTCCGGAATACGCCGTCAATCAAATACATGAACATTACTGGGGCAAATGATCAATTCAAAAGACAGCACCAAGAACTCATAACCCAACAGAGAAATCTGTTTCACTCCACAAACTACACCACATGAGAGGTCTTCCAACATGTTCACAACTCAAGGACACATACCAACTCGAGACAGAAATCAAACACTCAATAAATCTTACCACATTTCCAGCTAACCCTTTCGACACAATTCACAATATGAACACATCTAACCATCAAATCACACCTACCACATAGGCATCTAGTCACCAATTCTTATCAATAAGAACACGAACGGATATACAAGTCCCCAATTACATGTGCCCACACAATGAAAATCTCGACAATCAAGCCACATCCGGCCTCAAGTCCTCCAGACTGGCCCATTACCAACATGCCAAAATCACAGCTCATCCATGGAAGCCACAAGTCGTCGATGCACAACTGATACCAAGCATTCTCGTGCACGTTCGAATACACAGAAGGAATTCGAGAGTTACGCTCTTGGCTGAATACAATGGATTCACATGACAAGAATTTTTAAAATTGTGAGATTTTCCTAAGGGTTTCGCAGCCTCTCGAAGATAAGTACAGACGTCTCCGTACTGATCCGCAAGACTCTACTAAACATGTTCATGACCGGTGAGTCCTAGGTAACCTAGCACTCTAATGCCAAACTGTCACGACCCCAAATCCTAAACCGGTCGTGATGGCGCCCATCATGGAACAAGGCTAGCCAATAACCACATGTTCACAATTTCTTTCAAAATCCAAGCATTTCATAAATATACAAAGTTTGCTAAATAAGTAGGCCAATAAACAGTGCCACCAACCCCAAAACCCGGAGCCAACAAGCCATGAGCATCTAGAAGAATAAGCCAAAATATACTATCATAATAAAAAACCTCTGAATAAAAGCTAGATACAACAAGAAGGGAAAAATAGAGATGTTGCGGACGCTGAACAGCTACCTCTATATCCCGCAATCTAGCTCCGCACGGAATAAATGGCTAAATGATCGATATCTGCACCTGAATCTGCACACAGGGGTGTAGGGAGTAATGTGAGTACGCCAAATCAGTAGTAATGAAAATAAATTAAGTCTAAGCGGCAAGGAAACACATAAAATCAATGCCATCAAATCACAATATACACAGCCTTACTTACCAATAGTATAACATAGATTTATGAAATCGTCATGCCTTAAGACCAACTTCAAAAAAATCCTTTGAAGAATGTATATTTTTCAACAACTTCAACCGAAAGGTTTAGTATAAAAATTAAATGAATCATATAGAGGCCCCTCGGGAAAAACATATTTCATAAGCTCAATGTGAGAGTAGTAAAATCATAAGTACACCCTCAAGAAAAACATGTATCATAATCAGCCCCTCGGGCATGCCTCACAGTCACTCATAATCAGTCCATCATCACCTCACAGTCACTCAGCAGCTCACAATCACTCACGCCTCCAAATCACTCGGCACTCGGCACTCGGCACTCGGCACTTTGTGCGATCACTGGTGGTGAGTACAGACTCCGGAGGGGCTCCTTCAGCCCAAGCGCTAATTTCACTCAGCACGTCAGCATCATTCAGCACCTCACAATCAGGCCCTCGGCCTCACTCAGAAGAACCACTCAAAAGGCCCCTCGGGCAAATCAGTAAAATAGGGTACTCGACCCAAAACATCATTTTAAATTTCAAAGTGGTGTAATCATGCTGAGTTTCGAAAACAGTAAGCACAATGCAGCTGAGTGAAAACATCAATACATAGTGAGGTAAAACAGCAGTAAAAAGCCCCCAAGGGGTCTAAACAGATCGGCACGAGGCCCCAAACACGGCTTATAGCCCAAATATTTCAAAAATCTTTAGAATATGATTTAACATAAGGTTTCGAGTAAAATATGCAACTCATTAGTTGCCGCGGAGAGGACCTAGTCCAATCCAAAAATCAGTACGCGCCACATACTCGTCAGCCGACATGCGCGCCATTCTAAATCAGTGAGAAAATATGTAGTCTGGATTCCATACCCTTAGGACAAGATTTATAACCATTAATTACCTCTACCGGGCCACAACACTAGTTTGAAATGCTCTTGCCCCTCGAATTGGCTCCCGATTGCTCCGAATCTAGCCAAAACCAATTTAACATCATCAATATATACTCAAGGAACACAACCCAATCAAAAATTATCAAATTATACAAGAATCTCGAAATTCGGCCAAACCCGAGCCCCAGGCCCACATCTCGAAATTTGATAAAATTTACATCACAAGAACCCTTATCCTCCCACGAGATCGTACATACCAAGAACATTAAAATCGGACCACAATTGCCCACTAAAATTGCCAAAAGAAATTTCCAACTCTTTCCTCCCATTTTCCAAACTTTTCTTACTTTAATTCTTCAAATAAGAGCCAAATCTGAATCTAAATAGCATAGAAATGATGGTAATAACCCGAGAACTTACCTTTCCCGAAGAATCACGAATCCCCTCTCTAATCTGCCTTCAAAGGAGCTCCTCCGGCATGCAAAAATGGTGAAATGAAATGAATTTCATGGATGCCTCTTATATACTGTTTCTACAGCATTTTCGCACCTGCGGACACTTGGTCGCACCTGCGGTCCTAGGTGAGCACCTGCAGAATCCCGCTTAACGGACCCATTTCGCACCTGCGGCCTATCTTTCGCATCTGCGGTTTCGCAGGTGCGGCCATAACTTCGCACCTGCGAAAAATCCCCCTGCCTGGCCTTTTTCGCACCTGCGACATCACACCTGTGGCTGCCCTACCGCAGGTGCTATCAACACCAGAACTTCACAACAGCAGCTATTGTTGCAATTTCAAGTTCAAAAACCCCGCCAACCATCTTAAATCAATCACCAGCCCCTCGAGGCCCCAACCAAACTTACCAACACACCCTATAGCATTATTCCAACTTAGTTGAGCCTTCGAAACACCAAAAACAACACGAAAACACCAAAATTACATCAGTTTCAAGCCTATGAACTTTGAAACTTCCAAATTTCTCCAACTACGCCGAAACCAACCAAAACACCTCCGATTGACCTGAAATTTTGCAGACATATCCAAAATGAAATTACGAACAACTTCCGGAATTCCATTCCGACCACGATAACCTATTTTCCACTACCGACCGGAAATCACCAAAAACTAAATTTCGCCAATTCAAGCCTAATTCTACATCGGACATCCAAACTTTATTCCGAACACACTCCCAAGTCCCAAATCACCTAACGAAGCTACCCAAGCCATAAAATCTGCATTCCGATGTCGTTCACCAGTAAGTCAACTCTCAGTTGACTTTCTCAACTATTAGGCTACCTTGAGGGACCAAATGCCTCAATTCTCATCATGACCACTCTGAACCCGAACCAACCGACCCAACACACGTAAATGAAGATGAAGCACATAAAACGAAGCAGAAACGGGGAAAACGGGGCTAAATTCTCAGAACGACCGGCCGAGTCGTTACAATATCAAAGAAAACTATGAAATTCATCAAGTTCAACTCACGGGCATACTTGACCACAACATATAGGTACCCATCACCTCGCCTATACGTTGGGCATGGGATAACACATAGAAAATAAGACTTTGTACCTATTCCCTCAAGCTAAGGTTAGGCCAAACACTTACCTCGATTCCAAGAATCCAAATCAAGCCTCTAGCACTGCTTTCCCTCTCGAATCCAACTCCGAAATGATAGTATCTAGACATAATCGACTCAATAATTCCATCCCAAAGCCTAAATATGAATTTCCCATCATTCTTCCAAAAATACCAAGATTCGACTCCGAGCCCGCTTGGTCCAAACTCGAGGTTCGGACCAAAATCCGATCACCCATTCCCCCACGAACCCGAATATACAATTTATTTTGAAATCCGATCCCGAAATGAGGTTGAAATCAAAAAGTTTCCAAAAGCCCTAACTCTACCCAAAACCCCCAATTCCACCATTGATTTCATGTTTTTAGGCCTAGATTCTAATGGTTGATGAAGGAAAATGGAAGAAACTAGAGTTAAGATCACCTACCTAAGTGGTTATGGAGGAAGAGTGGCTTGGAACTCGGCTATGGGGCTTCGAGAAGAAGGAGAAGGTGAAAATATGAAGAATCCCAAAATGACATTCTGTTTTTAAGACTTTAAATTCACTGCGCGATTTTACTCTACGCGATCGTGGAAAAGGAGTTGCGATCGCGGAGAGTACTGGGTTTTAAACTTACGCGATCGCGAACAAGGGATTGCGATCGCAGAGAAAAAGAACGTGGACCCACGCGATCGCGAATGAGAGATTGCATTCGCATAGAACAAATTGTTGCCCAGTCCCCCCAACCCCACAAGAGACTTACGCGATCGCGAACAAGGGATTGCGATCGCGTAGAGCTAAACCCTGAGGCTCTGCGTTCGCACTCAGCTCTTTGCGATCGCACAGAGAAAATTGACCCCTTCCCAAAATACACATCGCGATCACGTGCAACACACTGCGATCGCGAAGAAGAAATGACTGGACACCAGAAACAGCACAACACACCAGATTTTTCCAACTCTTTTGCACCCCGAAACCTACCCAGAACTCACCCGAGCCCTCGGGGCTCAAAACCAAATATGCACACGACTTCAAAATCATCCTAAGAACTTATTCGAGTACCATGAAAATAACATCAAAAACAATGAATTAAACTCAAAAATCCATAGAGTTTTCTCAAACGTCATAAACTTCTAAATTCTCCAATTTTGATCTGAAACACGTCAAACCAAGTCCGTTTCTTTCCAAATTTTACAGATAACTCACATAACACATATCAAAATTGTTCCGGGTTTTGGAACCATAGTACGGGCCTGGTAACACAGATTTCACATCAAAGTTCATTTTCAAAAGTCTTTCTTATTTTCAGAAAACAATTTTCTTTAAAAATTCATTTCTCGGGATTGGGACCTCAGAATTCGATTCCGAGCATACGCCCAGGTCCCATATTTTCCTACGGACCCTCTGGGATCGTCAGATCACGGGTCCGGGTCTGGGTCCGGGTCCGTTTACCAAAAATATTGACCAAAGTCAACTTTATTCCATAAATTCAACTGTTTAACACATTTCCACATAAAGACTTCCCAGATACGCGCTCGGTCTGTGCACGCACATTGAGGTGAGATTAACGGAGGCTTTCGGGGCCTCAGAACATAGTTTTTGCTAAATTTATACAAGATGGGTCATCACAATCACCACCTCTAAAACAACGTTCGTCCTCGAACAGACATAGAAAAGTATCTGAATCGGGGAAAAGGTGGGGATAACGGCTTCGCATATCGGGCTCGGAATCCCAAGTAGCTGCCTCAACAAGCTGACCTCTCCACTGAACACGAACCGAAGGATAACTCTTCGATCTCAACTGTCGCACCTGCCGATCGAATATGGATACCGGATCCTTCTCATAAGACAAATCCTTGTCCAAATGGACACCACTGAAGTCAAGTACATCAGATGGATCCGCAATATACCTCCGGAGCATAGACACGTGAAATACCAAATGCACGGCTGATAGACTAGGAGGCAAGGCAAGTCTGTAGGCCACTTCTCTTACCTTGTCCAGAATTTCAAATGGACCAATGTACCTAGGGATCAACTTGCCCTTCTTTCCGAATCTCATCATGCCCTTCATGGGCGACACCCGAAGAAATACCCGGTCGCGTATCATAAATGCCAAATCTCAAACTCTGCGATCCGCATAACTCTTCTGCCTGGACTGAGCTGTACGAAGTCTATCCTGAATGATCTTCACCTTGTCCAAGACATCCTGGACTAACTTAGAACCCAACAATCTAGCCTCTCCCGGCTCAAACCATCCGACTGGAGACCGACACTGTCTACCATACAACGCCTCATACGGAGCCATTTGAATGCTCGACTGATAGTTGTTGTTGTAGGCAAACTCAGCTAAAGGCAAGAACTTGTCTCATGAACCTCCAAAGTTAATAACACAAGCTCGCAACATATCCTCCAAAATCTGAATAGTATGCTCGGACTGCCCGTCCGTCTGAGGATGAAATGTTGTGCTCAAATCAATCTGTGTGCCCAACTCTCGCTGAAATACTCTCCAAAAATGGGAGGTAAACTGAGTACCTCGGTCTGATATAATAGATATGGGCACACCATGCAGTCTAACAATCTCTCTCATATAGATCTTTTCCAACTGCTCTGCTGAATACGAAACTGATACTGGAATGAAGTGCGATGACTTGGTCAGCCTATCCACAATGACTCATACTGCATAAAATATCCTCTGAGTCTGTGGGAGTCCAACTACAAAGTCCATGGTGATACACTCCCACTTCCACTCGGGAAGCTGAATCTGCTGCATCAAACCACTGGGTCTCTGGTCTCGTACTTAACCTGCTGACAGTTCAAGCACCGAGCTACATAAGCTACAATGTCCTTCTTCATCCTCCGCCACCAATAGTGTTGCCGCAAGTCCTGGTACATCTTTGCGGCGCCCGAATGAATAGAATACTGGGAACTATGGGCCTCCTGAAGTATCAACTCACGAATACCATCCACATCAGGTACACAAATCCGACCCTGCATCCTCAAAACTCCCTCAACATCAACCGTAACCTGCTTGGCATCTCCGTGCCTGACTCTATCTCTAAGAACACATAAATGGCGATCATCATACTGCTTGGCCTGAATACGGTCATACAATGAAGAACGGTCCACAATATGGGCCAAAACACTGTCAGTCTCAGAAACCTCCAATCTCACAAATCGATTGGCTAAAGCATGAACATCCAAAGCAAGAGATCGCTCTCCGACTGATAAATAGGCAAGACTATCCATACTGGCTGACTTCCGGCTCAAAGCATCGGCCACCACATTGGCCTTCCCCAGATGATAAAGAATGGTAATATCATAATCCTTCAGCAACTCTAACCATCTCCTCTGCCTCATGTTCAACTCCTTCTATCTGAACAGATACTGTAAACTCTTATGATCCGTGAACACCTCACATGGCACACCATACAAATAATGCCTCCAAATCTTCAACGCATGCACAATAGCTGCTAACTCCAAGTCATGAACTGGATAGATCTTCTCATGAACCCTCAACTGACGAGAAGCATAGGCTATAACCTTTCCATCCAGCATTAACACTGCACCAAGCCCAACCCGTGAAGCATCAGAATACACGGTATACGATCCTGAACCTGTGGTAAAAACTAACACTAGTGTTGTGGTCAAGGTTTTCTTGAGCTTTTGAAAGCTCGCCTCACACTCCTCAGACCACCTAAACTGGGAACTCTTCTGAGTCAACCTGGTTATCGGGGCTGCAATGGATGAAAAGCCCTCCACAAACCAGCGATAATAACCTGCTAAGCCTAAGAAATGCAATTGAACTCAACCAGAACTCACACTTGAAAAATTTTGCATACAACTGACTATCCCTCAAAGTCTGGAGGACGACTCTAATGTGTTGCTCATGCTCCTCTCGGCTGTGAGAGTATATCAATATATCATCAATGAAAACAATCACAAATGAGTCCAAATAAGGCCTGAACACTCAGTGCATCAACTCCATGAAAGCAGTGGGGGCATTCGTCAGCACAAATGACATCACCAAGAACTCATAATGCTCATAACGAGTGCGAAAAGTTGTCTTAGGGACATCGGATGCCCTAATCCTCAGTTGATGGTAATCAGATCTCAAGTCAATCTTGGAAAACACTGAAGCACCCTGAAGCTGGTCGAATAAATCATCAATTCTCGCAAAGGATACTTGTTCTTAATAGTAACCTTATTCAACTGCCGGTAATCGATACACATCCTCATCGAGCCATCTTTCTTCTTGACAAACAGTACTGGAGCACCCCAAGGAGAAACACTAGGCCTAATAAAGCCTTTATCCTACAAATCCTGCAACTGATCCTTCAACTCTGGTGGGGCCATACGATACGGTGGAATAGAAATAGGTTGGGTGCCCTGAGCTAAGTCAATACAAAAATCAATATCCCTGTCGGGTGGCATACCCAGCAGGTCGGCAGGGAATACCTCTGGAAACTCACGAACCACAGGCACAGACTCTAGGGAAGGAACCTCGGCGCTAGAATCACGAACATTGGCCAGATAGGCCAAACAACCCTTCTCGACCATGCACCGAGCCTTCATATAAGAAATAACTCTACCATAAGAATGACTAGGAGTTCCCTTCCACTCAAAACGAGGCACCCCTAGCAAAGCCAAGGTCACTGTCTTGGCATGACAGTCCATAATAGCATAATAGGGTGATAACCAATCCATCCCCAATATAACATCGAAGTCAACCATATCCAGAAGCAAAAGATCAACCTGAATCTCCAGACCACCCATGACTACTAAGAAAGCGCGGTAGACTCGATCTACTACTATAGAATCACCCACCGGTGTAGAAACATGAACCCAGATCAAATAACACCAAAGTCTCTCGTCAACAAACTGAAACCGTACCTGTAATAACTGTATCAGAAGACTCAGCATCAGGACTGGCAGGAAAAGCACAGCACTGGGGCTGAGCCCCTCCAACCGGATCATCTCTGGGTCGACCTACTGGGGCCTGACCTCTACCTCTCATGGCATGTCCTCCACCTCTATGAGTCTAACCTCTACCTCTGGCACCCCGACCGCCACACATAGTTGGCTGAGGGGGTGGGGTGTGCCTGACGCGGGAACCATGGCACGGGAACCCTGATATTGAGACCCACCAGAACCTCGGGGGCAGAACCTGGCAATGTGCCCCACACCACCACAAGTGAAACATGACCTCGGCTGCTGAGAATGTTGTCCCTGAAACTATCCCTGACGACTAGGATAACCGCTCTGGAAGCTCTGAAGCGGCAGTGCACTGATAGGAGCTGGTGGTGCACTGCGAGATACCTGGAGTGCTGGCTGGAATGGTCTAGGAGGATGACCTCTGCCAAAAGAATCTCTGCCTCCAGATGAGGCACCACTGAATCGACCGGAATGGCGAGGTCTCTTGTCATACCCCTGACCACTGCCCTGATATAAGACCATCTGAATACGCCTGGCCACATTGGCCGCCTCCTGGAATGAAATATCAGTACCTGTCTCTCTGGTCATCTGGAGTCTAATAGGCTGAGCTAGACCCTCAATAAACCTCCTCACCCTCTCATAATCAGTGGGGAGTATCATGATAGCATGTCGGGCCAAAGTGATGAACCTGGTCTCGTACTGTGTAACAGTCATAGAACCCTGCTGGAGGCGCTCAAACTGCCTCCGAAGGTCCTCCCTCTGAGTAACTGGTAGAAACTTCTCCAAGAATAACTCGGAGAACTGAGCCCAAGTCAATGGTGCAAACGCAGCTGCCCTGGTCAAGCAATAATCCCTCCACCAAGTCTTGGCTGTACCCGAAAGATGGAAGCTAGCAAAATCAACTCTATTGGACTCCACAATGCCCATGTTCCGAAGAACCTCATAGCAATTGTCCAAGAAATCCTGGGGATCTTCTGATGATGCACCAGTAAATGCAATAGGAAATAGCTTTGGTGAACCGATCCAATCTCCACAAAGCATCGACAGACATAGCTGCCCCCTCAACTGTCTGTGCCAGAAAACTCGGTTGAGCTGCTCCAGCTGCCTGAGGTGCTGGAGTCTGGAACTGAGGATCTAGCTGCTCTGGTGTGCGGGTAGCAGGAGTCTGGGTCCCTCCCCCAGCCTGAGAGACGGTCACTGCAGTAGCAAGAAGACCAGTCTGAGCCCTCTCTCCATAAGTCCCACTAAATGGAACAGAGTATCCTGAAGAACCGGAGTGGCAATGAACCCCTCCGGGACCTGAGTTGGTCCAACTGGAACTGCCTGAGTAGGAACCTCAAGTCTATTTGTGTGTCCTCTACTGGTGATGCTGCTCTGGGCTGAGCCCTGGCTCTGCCTCGGCCTCTAACACAGCCTCGGCCTCGGCCCCTCGCAGGAGCTGTAATAGGAGGATCGGGCTGCTGATCAGTAGATGAGGAAGCACGCGTTCTCTCCATCTGCGAGAGAAAAGAATAGAAAATCGATTTGCATTTAGATTTCAAACCGCACGACTAAGAAGAAGAACAACGAAGTTATTCCTAATCTTGCAGCCTCTGGGGATAAGTATAGACGTCTCCATACCGATCTCTCAGACTCTACAAGTTTGTCCGTGAATTGTGAGACCTAAGCAACCTAGTGCTCTGATACCAACTTGTCACGACCCCGAAATCCCACCTTCAGGCCGTGATGACGTCTAACGTTGAACCCGCTAGACAAGTCAACGTTACTGGTTATTCTAATTTATTTCTTTATTATTTAGCATAAAAAAATGAAATACAAGAACAAATAGAAATTAGAATGCGGAAGATAAGAAATTCAACAACTTAGATAATAAATCTTACGAAACTTCCTTAAACATACCCCCAGAACTGGTGTCACAATTTTTCACGGACAGCCTAAGATTTACTAAAAACATGAGTCAGAAATAAACAAGTGTAGCGGTCTAGAAATAAAAAATAAGACAAAAGGAAAGAAATATATGGTGACGCCAAGGCCTACGAACGCCTGCAGGACTACCTCAATGTCGTCGTGGACGGAAGGATACTCCATCGCTCAATATCCACTGGGTCCGGCTCCGTAATCTGCACAACATAAGGAATTACAGATGTAGCATCAGTACAACCGACCACATGTACTGAATAAGTGCCGAGCCTAACCTCGGCGAAGTAGTGACGAGGCTAGGACACGACCACACATAACACCTGTGCAATTTAATAGTATACAGGAAATAAGAAAATATATACAACAACGGGGGAGAACATGCTGGGGAAGAAGGGCAATAACTAGCTGAAACATCTGAACAAGATAACAATTGGATTGCATAAATAACAACAGGAATTAACAACTCTGAACAAGTAAATAAAACGGAAACGGCATGTCATGTCCCCTCGTGCATAACCTCACAATCACTCGGTGCGGAATGTCCCCTCGTGCATAAATAAATAATAACCCGGCACAGAATGTCCACTCGTGCATAACCTCACAATCACTCGGCACGGAATGTCCCCTCGTGCGTTACATGTATAAAATCAACAATTTGACAGGAAAATTCAACAAATAGAAACCTCAAATGCACAGAAACATTCAACAAGGATTCTACCGTCCCGGCAAGGGCCTCAGTTATAACCAATCTCACTCAAAAGTATAATTTAACAAATAATCCTCAACCGAACGAGTAACCAATAGCAATCTACATCATGATATATCCCCAGTGTATCACTTCCAGAATAACAATTAATTCATAACACAGAGAATATCAAAGAAAACTATGAAATTCATCAAGTTCGACTCACGGGCATACTTGACCACAACATATAGGCACCCATCACCTCGCCTATACGTTGGACATGGGATAACACATTAGCAAATAAGACTTTGTACCTATTCCCTCAAGCTAAGGTTAGGCCAAATACTTACCTCGACTACAAGAATCCAAATCAAGCATCTATCACTGCTTTCCCTCTCGAATCCAACTCCGAAATGATAGTATCTAGACAAAATCGACTCAACAATATCAATAGTGACTCAATAATTCCATCCCAAAGCCTAAATATGCATTTTCCATCATTCTTCCAAAAATACCGAAATTCAACCCCCAGACCCACTTGGTCCAAACCTCGGGTTTGGACCAAAACCCGATTACCCATTCCCTCACGAACCCGAATATACAATTAATTTTGAAATCCGACCTCGGAATGAGGTTGAAATCCCAAAGTTTCCAAAAGTCCTAACTCTACCCAAAACCCCCAATTCCACCCTTGATTTCATGTTTTTAGGCCTAGATTCTAATGATTGATGAAGGAAAATGGAAGAAACTAGTGTTAAGATCACTTACCTAAGTGGTTATGGAGGAAGAGTGGCTTAGAACTCGGATATGGGGCTTGGAGAAGAAGGGGAAGGTGAAAATATGAAGAATCTTGAAATAACATTCTTTTTTTAAGACTTTAAATTCACTGGGCGATTTTACTCTACGCGATCGCGGAAAAGGAGTTGCGATTGCGGAGAGTACTGGGTTTTAAACTTACGTGATCGCAAATAAGGGATTGCGATCGCAGAGAAAAAGAAAGTGGACCCACGCAATCGCGAACGAGAGATCGCGTTCGCATAGAACAAATTGCTGCCCAGTCCCCCAACCCCACAAGAGACTTACGTGATCGCGAACAAGGGATTGCGATCGCGTAGAGCTAAACCCTGAGGCTCTGTGTTCGCACTCAGCTCTTTGCGATACGCAGAGAAAATTGATCCCCTTCCCAAAATACACATCGCAATCGCGCAGAGAAAATTGACCCCCTTCCCAAAATACACATCGCGATCGCGTGCAACACATCGGGTTCGCATGCAACACACCGCGATCGCGGAGAAGAAATGACTGGACACCAGAAACAGCACAACACACCAGATTTTTCCAACTCTTTTGCACCCCGACACCTACTCGGAACTCACCCGAGCCATCGTGGCTCAAAACCAAATATACACACGACTTCAAAATCATCCTACGAACTTATTCAAGTAATTAAACCACTAAAATAACATCAAACTCAAAAATCCATAGAGTTTTCTCAAACTTCATAAACTTCTAAATTCTCCAATTTTGATCCGAAACACGCCAAACGAAGTCCGTTTCTTTCCAAATTTTACAGATAACTCACATAACACATATCAAACCTGTTCCGGGTTTCGGAACCATAATACGGGCACGATAACACAGATTTCTCATAAAAGTTCATTTTCAAAAGTCTCTTATTTTTAGAAAATAATTTTCTTTAAAAATTCATTTCTCGGGATTGGGACCTCGGAATTAAGTTCCGGGCATACACACAGGTTCCATATTTTTCTACTAATCCTCCGGGACTGTCATATCACGGGTCCGGGTCCATTTACCAAAAATATTGACCAAAGTCAACTTTATTCCATTAATTATCATAAATTTAACTGTTTAACACATTTCCACATAAAGACTTCCCCGCTAAGCGCTCGGACTGTGCACGCACATCGAGGTGAGATTAACGGAGGCTTTCGTGGCCTCGGAACACAGTTTTTGCTAAATTTATACAAGATGACCTTTTGGGTCATCACAATAATAATACACTTTAAAAAACTTAACCTGGCCTGGTCCAGACCCGATCAGCCCGAACCCGGACAGGCACACCAAAACCCCGAATATCCCAACCCACTAATCGGCTCATCCCACTAACCGGACGGATTAGTTTTTCGTATATCTAGCTCGATCTATCCCGTCCGGTTAACACCTTTAGGAATTATAAAAGAAATTCTTTCAACAAAGATGTGAATTAGGAAGATTGGTCGACGAAATATGAACATAAAACTGAACTTTATTTTTCTACATATATGTCTATACTAGTAAATTTGTTCGCGCTTCGCACGATTATAAAAGATTTCATCAAATTCATTAAAATATTAAAGATATTTTAACAACTCTTTTTATCTCAAAATATAAATCGATTAGATTTCAAATTTTAATTCGGTCTTTACTCTTTACTACTCACCTAGGTTTTATATAGATATTTGCTATGACTATGGAGATAGTTTGTAAAATTTCTGAGCCTAATCGCACGAGAATATTCAAGGGGTTTAAGCTCATTTAATAGTCATATGCAAAAACAACGGCATTAAAAGTCATACTCATCGAACTAATTAATAACAATGATTTCCATAAGAGAACACAAAATGTACAAATGACATGATTGCATAACTTGCAAATGTTTTCAAATTTAAAATGTTGATAAATACATCAAAATCATTAATCCACGAAAAAATATGACAAAAAGAGACAATTTGGTACCAAGCAAAGGACTTGTTACTTATCACAAATAAATGTATCCCATTAGCGTATCCAGGCCTCGTCAAATAGAAATATAACAAAGTATAATAAAAATACTTCGCTTTTCAATTCCATTTTAATAATTTGGATTGTCCAAAAAATATGTTCAAATTTTCTCTACTTAGATCCTACACTCACTAGATATATTTATTTAAAGAAAAGGTCCAGATCCTACACTCTCTAGATATTTATTTAAAGAAAAGGTCCACCGACTTGATACGGTTCAAAAGTAAAATTGTTTTCTACCTAATATAAATTGTTTCTCAATATTTGATTATTATGAGACCCACATTTCATGGAAGAAAGATTTATGACTTTCAAAATGTTAATTTTACTTGAACTTTTCCAAGTATAATAATTAAATTTAAACTCTTACCTTAATATTATTAACAAATAAAGTGAGAAGGGTTAATTGGGACATAGTAGTAAACTACATTGTTCGATAACTTTGGCATAAGGAATAACTATTTTATCACAAATATAACAAACTTAGCTCGAAGTACAACAACAAAAACAAAAGGACATCCGTATATGCAAAGTTCAATTGATTGAGAAAGTAATTAAGACTATTCCTTTTTCTTGATCTACATCATTTTGTAATGGTTCAAGTACTACTATTTAAATAAAGGAAAGCAATAAAATATTCTGACAAACGCTTCTCCTAACATACATATTTACAAACAAAAAAGTAGTTTACAAGAGCCACTCATCTGAGTCAGCGGATTCGAATTCTGCTATGCCGGTGCTCAAAGCAAGGACGCAACGACTGCGTAAATCTTTGGTCTGTCGACCAAATTCAATAAATGGAGTCCGGTAATAACATTATGAAACTGAACCCATATGGCAGAAAACAGAAGCAGCGGGTACGTCTGTTCGGGTTCATTCATGTCCAATAAACTTCAAACAAAAGGAGATTCGGGTATCAGAGTTGAGTGGACAGGCGACGAGAGGATGGGGGAAGAGTAAAGACAAGTTATTTACAAAATAGTAAAGAGTAATTCTTAAGATAAACAAATGAAAATTAAGAGGATGTGCAATACAATTCAATATCTATCTTAGACATACATATCCTATCTAACTAACCAAGAGGCAGTAAGGTCTCAATCGCATTAAGACCTCATTAATTATTAAGCTTTCTTAACCAAAGATGGTGACATCTACAAAACAAAATATCAAACAGTTGTAATTAGTTCGCAATAGAAAAAAGAAAAGAAAATTGAATGCTTAGAACAATATCATATACTGCAATGGTTACAAAATATTTAAATAATAAAAAAAGGGTATTCACCTCAGCAGTGCTTGGGATCGGATAATGAATGGATACAGACGATATAATCTTCCTTTGGCTGTTAATTTTCAAAGGTCGATCATCATATGTAACCCTGTATAAGAGGGAAGAAATGAGAAACCCATTTATTAATGCCCGAAACATTGGCAAGTAAAAATATAAAAAATACAAGGGCTTCATACTCCACACAGATGCAGTCATGCTTGATGGTAATCAAACACTTACCAGTGAATCACAGGTCCATGGAATTCAACTTAACTTGTGGATTTGGAGGAAGAATTAAATAAAACGAAAGAGATTTAATTTACCGCTGAAAGTGAGAGAAGGAAGACGATGAGAAGTGTTATTATGTAAAAACATTTACCTCTGGTGGGAATAGAAAGAGGTGTAATGTGTGGATGAGATGTGTATTAAGAATGAGCATTTACCACGGGAGAAGCCGAAGAGGCGTAATTAATATGGTTATAATAGTGGTGACTGTTGGGTTTTTTAAATTTATTTACAGCACTTTGATAAGAGGAAAAAGGGCAAAAATCTAAGAAAATAGATAAATACAAGTACTGGCTTATGAGATATGAGATATGTCACGTCCCTCATTCAAAGCCCGGATTTTTATATATATGGTAAATTTATTCGATTATGCGGAGTCGGGTGACACCACTTAGGTAAACGTGTATCCGCCCCTGCATCCACCTGCACCTGTGATTGAATAAAGCCACCATAAGAAATCAGTTTGGAAGAGAGATCTAAAGGGAAATCATCAATCAATTAGTTTCTAATTTCAAGAAACCACACAAAGTAATTTGGTTAGAAAGAAGAAGCAAGTGGTGTGAATTTCAAAACACCAAATAACTGTGAATACATAAGTCACACGGTTCTGCTTCTCCGTTTCTATTCGGAGCAGAGAGAAAACTACCGTTTCACCAATTCTTGGTGTAATACATCACCTAGTTCGCTGTCCGTTTAAGGAGTGGTTGTGAGGGAACGGGTATATTTCATAAATGATCATATAATTATAGTTTTTCCTACAAAAATTACAATAGCCTAAAATATAATTTTTCAGTAGTATTTTCTTATTTCATAATTTTTGGTTTTTTATTTTCTGTCTAATAAATAATAATTCAATTTAAATAGAAATGACCTAACCCCGATCTAGTGCCCATATATACAAATTAAAATAATACTAAAAGTGAATCCTTCAAAACACGATACCTCTATTTTTTTTTTTTAAATTCAAGATTTCATTCCAATTGATAGTAATTTTTTTCAAGCGCTCTCTAATTATACTTTTTATTCTTTGTTTCTTTTTTTGTCAGGATCTCATGCATCCAAACTAAGTTTTCCGTCGGGAAAGGATTTACTTTTAGTATTATTTTAATTTACGTATATGGATATTGGCCCAGGTTGGTTTGGGTCATTCCTATGTTAACGGAAAATAAAATTGACCGATCGTCTGAAAATAATTACATTCACTAGTCAAAAAATATATATAATATATATATTATACATCTATAATACACAATTACACATATATCTAAAATTATATATTTTAATTGTTTATTATTTTTTGGGTTGACTAAAAATATATATTTCTCCTATTTTAATTGGATTATTATTTATTAGAATAGAATTAAAAAATGAAAAAAATGTGGAATAAGAAAATACTATAGGAAAATTATGTTTTTCAGTCACTATAATAATTAATGTGAATTCGTGAAAATTTTATAATTTTTGGGTAAAAAAATAAAGTTTTATGACATTGGTGAAAACAAAATCATAGCAACATTACCATTGTGATTTACCCGTGAAGAAGCCTTACAGGTTTCGTTATTATGAAGCATTGTGATTGTTTGGCTTGAGGCCTTAGATGGTTAATTTGTTGAATCTCTATAGCGTTCTTTCCATACTCAACTTTCTACCTAAAAAGAAAATCTTTGATAGCAAGATAACAACCAACCATCTACAAAGGTCAGAACCAATACCAATATTTGTCACTACCAATATGCAGGGGCGGCCCGACCTAGTTCGTGGCCTAAAGTCAAACTTTATGAGGGGTCCTAAAAGATTTTAATAAAAAATATTTTATTTTATTTAAAATTTATTTTTCTAAATTTTCTTAGATGCAAAGTTATTAATAATTTTTTATAATCAATTTTTCCTAATAAGTCTTTCTCAATTGACAATATAGCTAATTCGTTTAATATCTTTCGGACATTGTTGATCTTAGGTAAGGTTTTATCAATTTTAATTTTGAAACACTTTTTTTTTATGAAGCAACGGTAATAGGAGTTATTACCATTACTCTATAAGTAATATAGGCATTTGAAAATTAATTAAATCTTTTTATTTGATTGAATATATCAATTAAATTGTTATCGCTAATTGTAATATTTTTCTTAATATTGTAATTAAGAAAATAAATCTAAACTATCAATATCGGGTTGATTATTATGGTTTAAGGAGCATTCAATATGAAGGCAATATTTTTTTAAATTTTCATCATCTACTGATCCCAGTTTTAACCGCTAACTAGAAAACCAAAATTATTTTCATATGCCTCTAATTGATTAAATCTATTTTAAAGTGAAAAAATAACCTCATCTACTACTCTCTTCGGTCCATAATAAGTGACTTTTTTGACTTTTATTTTGGTCCAAAATAAGTGTCCTTTTATATAATCAAGAAGGAATTAACTTTATTTTTCTAATTTTATCTTTATTTACATTTATCAATTTGTCAAGTTAACAACATATAAATTTCAATTTAGGATAATTCAGTCAAAATATATTTTTGATCTAGGAGACAGTATTTTCTTAAGGGCATAACAAAGGTTAAAAAGTCATTTATTATGGACTAGAGGGAATATGTATAAAAAATAATCAACTCTAAAGGACTCGTCGAGAGATTTTGAGATTTCACCATTAACATTGTCTCTTCCTATAGATTACACATTTTTTTATGAAATTCGGGTTCGATATTAATTTCAAATGCAATTTGCTTGGCAGAAATCAAAGCAGTTACAAATCCTTCATCTATTTATTTGTTGAAAAAAGAAATCAAACTTTTTCACTTCACATAGTTATTTTAAATTTTTTTATATATAGCCTATTAGGCAGAAAAAAATGGGGCCTCAATTAATATGGTAAAAATGACGCGGGGCACCCTATTTGGTCGCCCCCATTTAACTTATACCGCTTTTTTAAAAACTTTTAACTTGTACCCACTTTTTAAATCTCTTTTCCCTCGCTGAGCTGAAGTTCACCAGTTAAGCTGAAGTTCGCCAGTTATAAAGACAAAACTTCAGCATACGGGGCTGAAGTTCCCCAGTTACAAACACAAAAACTCAGCTCTAGAGCTGAAGTTTCCCAGTNAACTTCAGCATACGGGGCTGAAGTTCCCTAGTTACAAAGACAAAACTTCAGCTCTAGAGTAGAGCTGAAGTTTTGTCTTTGTAAACTGGGGAACTTCAGCCCCGTATGCTGAAGTTGTTGTCATTATAACTTGGGAACTTCAGCCCCGTATGTTGAAGTTCTCCATTTACAAAAGAAAAAACTTCAGCTCTAGAGCTGAAGTTTCCCATTGTAACTGGGGGAACTTCAGCTCCGTATGCTGAAGTTGTTGTCATTATAACTTGGGAACTTCAGCCCCGTATGCTGAAGTTCCCCATTTACAAAAGACAGAACTTCAGCTCTAGAGCTGAAGTTCCCCATTTACTAGAGTTGAAGAGTTCGCAAGCTACTTCAGGCCCGTCTACTAGAATGTTGAAGTTTTGCATGATTGTCTTTGTTACTTCAGCCCCGCATGCAGAAGTTATGCGCAAAAGCGGGTACGGGTGTAATTTTTTTTACAAAGCGGGTATAAGTTAAAACGTGGCACAAAAAGTGGGTACGGATGCAAAAGCCCCATTAATATGTGACCTAAAACAGTTTTACCTGCTTTATGGACGGGCTGCCTCTGCCAACATGGGAGTATTTATGCCTACAGTTGGAATAATACGCAACCTCCTCACGAAATACTCTCGTTGTTGAACTTTCTCTTCCTATGTTGTTATTCAGAATTAATTGTGTTGGAATGACTCTGAATCTCCACGTGAAACTTTCAATATGAACTTCCTTTTCGTTTGTCGTTCTTCGAAATTGTGGTATATATTAAACCAAATTAAAATTTCTTTCTGTAAAGTATTAATCGGCTATATGTGTCACGACACAAAATTCATACTGTCGGGAGCGTCATGGCACCTAACATCACGCTTGTCAGGCAAGCCGACGTTAGATGTTCAATAATTGGTACTCAGTATGGTGAATGGTCAAGCTTCAGGATTCTTCAAGTCTACAAGAGGGGTGAAACAAGGTGATCCATTATCTCCTGCATGTTCATAATATCAGTAGAAGTGCTATCTAGATCCTTGAACAAGCTGTTTGAGGACAAAACCTTTATAGGTTTTGGTATGCCTAAGTGGTCAGAACTTTTGAATCATTTGGCATATGCCGATGACACCATCATCTTTGCTTCAGCTAAACCAGAATCCCTGAAAAAGGTGATGACAGTATTGGGGAGTTATGAGAGGATTTCTGGACAGCTGATCAACAAATCCAAGAGTTCATTCTATATGTATGCTAATGTTTCCAATGCACTATTTCAGGCAGTAAGAGAAGCCACAGGTTTTGCTGGAGGGAGTTTCCTTTTACCTATTTAGGATGCCCCATCTTTTACACTAGAAGAAGGAAAGATTACTATAATGATCTTATAAAGAAGGTGAAAGCTGAACTACATTCTTAGAAAGGAAAGTTGTTATCGTTTGGTAGGAAAGCAACACTCATTACTAGTGTGTTGCAACGCATGCCAATATATATGCTATCAGTGTTTGATCATCCAAGAAATGTTATTGAACACTTGAACAAGATATTTGCAAGGTTCTTTTGGATCACAAAGGAGGAAGGCAGAAGTAGACATTGAGCATCCTAGCAAAAATTATGTCTGCCTAAGGAAGAGGGTGGATTAGGGTTCATATCTCTACATGATGCTTCTAGAGCTTTGTTTGCTAAGCTGTGGTGGAGATTCTAAACAACTAAATTACTATGGTCTAACTTCATGTGCAACATGTATTGCAAGAAAGAGATTCCTATAGTAGTGGAAGTGCATGTTCTCGTGCATGGAGGCAGATGCCGAATGTAAGGGAATATGTAGAGCATGAAATACTGTGGGAGATGAAGAGTGGAACAACACATGTATGGCATGAAAACTAGACAGGTTTAGGAGCACTATACCACTTGATGCCACTTGATTTTTATATCAATGAGGAACCGGAAGAAGTAGCACAATTGAGGCAAGATAATAGTTGAAATGAGGAGCTGATTGACCAGACCTTCCCTAAAGATATAACTGAGCATATTGCGTAGAATGTGCAGTTTGAATGCACCTCTGGTTACTGGGATAAACCTATATGGAAACCTACTACATCAGGTGTCGCGCCTCAATTCTCGCGAAAGCGGGCTTCGACGTTTGACAACTCTTTTTGATGGATATTAAAAGAGAAGAGTCTCCACCTAACGATTTCTGAGGTGCTTTAGGCACCTATTATGCAAAAAACTTTGTTTGACTAGTCAATACCACCAAAAATGAGGTAAAGGCTTAAATTACCTCAAAGTGAGGGTGTTAGGCACTCTTCGACGTCCACAACTGTGAATTCTGACGGAACTTTAGACTATGTGGATTATATAATTAATCTAGATGATCAAATAAATAGATGGAAAATTCAGAAATTGTAGAATCTTATTAAACTTAGGAGAATAGGTAAAAGTCTTAACAACTACGAAGGTACAAACCAAAAGATGGAAGATGCACGGGAAAAAACTAGATGTAGTTGATACCTTTGTTTCCAGAAGTTTGGAAATAGGAACCAGTGTTGATGAGGTCAGCCACGCCAGGAATAACATGGGCCAAATTGGTCGGCAAGATTGGAGTCCATTTGATGTTAGGGTCCCATGTCTTTTCCAGTTCTAATTTTAATATCACACCTAGTAGAAAATAGGAATCGTGCAACATACTTCAAGTAGTACTACTTTATATGTTGTGTATGATTAAAAGGCGCCCATATTTCCTTCATTCATGAGTCATCCCATTCCCTATCTACACAAGAAAACCATGTTTTCTCACTTCCATCCCACAAATATGTAAATTTCAACTTTTTTTAATTACTCATCGATATACTTAAGAGTTTTCTTGACAAGAAAAGGGAAAAAATCTATAGAGCTAGGATAGCAAATTAAAATTTCAAAGTACATAGTACATAGTACTTCAAAAATTCTTAAAAATACATAGAAAAACTGAGATATAATTTATTGTGTAAGAAATTTTTACACAATCGATTAGTGCAATATTTTAACTTGTTATAATATATAACATGTCTTATCATTTAATTATTTTTTATATAAATACGTATACTTGTAAGTATCTTTTAGATGACCTAATAGTAAAAAAATTAACTTTATATTATCCACGTATACAAGTTAAACTCTAAATATCATTGTATTTGACAATTGTTTTGAGTCAATTAGAAGGATTAGGTTTCCATAACAGAATGCAAATTAAAGGGAAAACGAAAAGGAGGACCGGCCAAGTGGAAATGTGAAGTAATATATCAAATCTAGTGTGAAGTCTTGATGACAAACCCATTAAACTTTACGTGTCTGCTTCTACTCTATTACTAATGCAGTTTAAAAAGAGTCAACTTGCTCTCTTCACTCTAACTCCCATCTCCATGTCTCTGCATTTTCAAACACCTCTCTCTCTCTCTCTCTCTATCGAACAGCACTTATTACACATAATAATTAAGTGCTGTGTTCCTCAAAACTCTCCCACTTCATTCAATGATCTTATTTCTTTATTCATATTTGACTTTCCAAGTTTTGAGCTGTTCATAAAACTCATTCATCTCATTTCTTCCTAAAGAAAAATTTTCTCCACCCCTTTAGCTTCCTTTTCTTCACTCAAGACAAAACATATGTGACTCAACTTAGATCTCATCATATTATTAAACCATTCATCTCTTTTCAAACAACTTTTTTCTCATAGATAACAAGCATATATATTGTATTCATCTTTCTTTATACTGTTCATGGATGCAGCAGCAGCAAGACATCTTTTTTCATTCAAAAACCAGCAGAATAACATTAGTATAACTCAACCCCCAATGGGTGCAGTTTCAAGCAGTGGCTTCCCAATAATTGGTGTTGCAATGTTAGGAATTATGGCCATTGGTTTTTTGCTAGTCAGCTACTATATCTTTGTCTCTAAATGCTGCATCAACTGGCAACAATTCGACCCTTTAAGACGCTTTTTTAGTACGCGGCCACGCCAATATGAAGACCCTTTAATGGGCTATTCCCCTTCAAGAGAAAGCAGAGGACTCGACGAATTGGTAATAAGAGATATTCCAACTTTTCAGTACAGCAGAAATAGAGTTGGTGAAAGAAGTTTTAGGAGATGTGTGGTTTGTTTGAATGAGTTTAAAGAAGATGAAATGTTAAGACTTCTTCCTAAATGTAGCCATGCTTTTCACTTAGATTGTATTGATATTTGGCTTCAAAACAATGCTAGTTGTCCTCTTTGTAGAACTAGCATTTCGGGGGCAACAAATAAACATCCACTTGATATGATTGTTGCACCAAATTCATCACCTCAAGATCCTCATATTCCACTTCTTAGAAGAAGTAGCATTTTAGGGAGTGAAGAAGATTTTGTAGTGATCGAATTAAGTGGTGAAGTTGAGGCACAAAATAGAAGTAACTCTATAAGTAGGGAATTGTTGCAGTCTCAATCAAGAAGTCATCACTCTTCAAGAAAATTCGAGCAGAGGTTTGGAAAGTCAACGAAACAGCAAGCAAGAAAGTTTTCAATTATGGGCGATGAATGCATAAATGTAAGAGAGAAAGATGCTCAGTTTTCAGTTGAGCCAATAAGGAGATCTTTCTCTATGGACTCTGCGGCGGAGCGACATGTTTATTTGTCAGTGCAAGAGATGATAAGGCATAACAGACACCAAAGAGAGGTTAGAAACAATGGAGAAAGTAGCAGTAGATCAATTCGTAAGTCAATCTTTTCTTTTGGACATAGAAGATCCAAAACTTCAGTTTTACCCTTTGAATTTTAAGTATAATCTTGAATCTGTTAGTTTGTTCATTCTTTTGTTGCAAAGTTGGCCCCTGACACAAATATTAACATGGTTTTAGTTTCTTTTACCTTTTGCTTCAAATTTGATATCTGGAGATAGCTGATCAGAAAAAATCATTGCTAAGACATTATGGCTAGGTAACAAAATAATTTTGTTTCTTGTAGTTGTAGTTCATGAGTGAAAATGATTGTGTTCTATTAACTCTCGACTACTTCATCTCTTATCCTTTTTATCTTGGGAGTTTGAGAAAACAAGAGAGAGACTAAAAGAAATGAGATAAGGGTCCAATCCATGGCAAGGGACCCATCATTACAGCATCACAAAAGTTTTTTGGCCATATTAATGGATGTTTTTCTGAAGTTAATAATAATATAATCACCACATATTGATCGGTCAAACCTAAAAGCCACACTACATTTTTCTAGGCACAAACACATGTGAACGTAAGAGCTGGCCTCAAGCTGTCTTGTGGGAGGGCTTTGTAGGAACTTCTTCAACCAGCGACGTTACCCACTTCAATCTATTATTAACTGAAGTTTTAAGTAACTCTGATAGTAAAAAAGAAAAATTACTCTAAGTTATTATTCGCTTGCGCGCACCTCGAGTTTCTAGGAAGAAATCTTAAGGGTCGTTTGGTTTGAATACGGTTTATGTCGGGATAAGTTATGTTGAGATTAGTTATGCTGGGATTAGTTATTCTGGTATTATTTTTTATCCATTGTTTGGTATGTTGTATTAAAAATGACAATTGCATAATTACTGAGAAGAAGATATAAGTTATCTGACACTAATTATCCACCCTCTACAAGGTACAAGTTATCCCGGTACTAATTTTAATCTCGGGATAACTTATACCATGTTTGCTAACCAAACAAAGTATTAAAGTGGTATTAAATTCTTATACCAGTATTATACTTTCTTATACCTCATACCAAACGACCCCTTATAGTGTTACTGTATTTGTAGCTTCATAAAATTTGCTTTCTCATTTCATTGATCATGAGGTTACGCTCATAAATGCAAAAGAAAACTTTATATTAACTTGACGACTATTAACCAATTGCCGAATTGCGCTTGAGAGATCTTTTCGTTAAGCCAACTGCTTCGTAGTTTAAGTTTGAAGGCAGTTGGTGACTACTACTTTTCCAATGAATTTGAAAGGGAACTGAAGAGCTTTCTACATCCCTCCTTACCTAATATAACTATTCTTAATTATTTAGCCAAACAACTCCAAGCAAAAAACAGAAAGAGGACAATACCCTCTCTGCCCCAAGATGCAGGCGCTTCATTTCTTGAAATATTTTTTCAAAGGTGATCACACTGTGGTGGAGCCAAAATACTACAAGTGGACCTTTGCTTAGAAAGTTTTTTCTATCAATGTGAATGCACTAATAAAATATTAACAGAAAAAAAGTCAAACCTCAAGATTCACAATCTACGAAAATAGTTAAGTAATTCAAGACTCTCTTTCTCCCGTACGAATTTTTTATTCAAGTTTCTACGTGTTCCAAATATTTATGTCACAAAATGCAGAGACAATAAACGAAAATGTAGCATGGTCAATTCCCACGTCCAATTCCGTGTTTCCATGCCACGTGAGTTTCGTCAGCACCAACATCACTTATTCCTATATTTCTGTAAACAACACCTAGCACATTCTAGAAGCATATGTTATTTATTAAGCACTTGACACCGGTAACAAGCAACAACTATCCTTCAATCCCAAACAAGTTAAACTCGCCAAAAATTGAATTAGACGGGTGATGGCATATCACTCTGTTTCAATCTCAAACAACTTAAAGTCGATTATATACCTACTCGTTCTTCATGTCGTTCCATTTAAACTCGTCTGAGTCCAATATTAGCAACGACAAAAAGAACCTTGCTGGAAGCTTAAAACACCAGAGACAAGTTAAACTCATCCAGTAACTTGGCATTCTTTTAATATGAAGATTCAAACATATCACCTAGATACACTTGGGAATGAAAATGAATCAGCCAGCATTCTTAGCTATGTGATTTCCAGCATCTGCTAAATAATGAAAGAGGCCTGAACGTTAAAAAAGACTTATTATAGTAGATAAAAGTTGCAGACTGATGGATCTTGTAGCTTTAATATGTTTAGTGAACTTATAAGAATGTATTCCAGTGAAAGGAAACATCAAACTAACAAATGGTAATTATTCCTTCAAGGAAAAGAGCACGTTAATAAACTTATGTAGAAACTTATGTTGCATTTCTTTGCCTCTCAATGACTGGAATATCAACTTGTGAGTTACTACTTAAGCCAGCTTCACTAGAATTAGCCAAAGGCAAGGCCTTCATTACAGACCCCTCGGATATTCCAGAAGCTTTCTTCTTCAGTTGTTCGAGAAGTCGATGAGCTTCCTTAAGTTCATCTACTGCACTTGGACCGTGGCCTTCCCAAGCTTCAATTGCTTTCTCCTGGAAGTTTATTGCAAGGTGATAGCTGAAAAATCCACAAGTACGAGGTTAGACACTTTCCTCGCCCAACTAAGAGCATCATAAACTAAAACAAACCGTTCAACAATATCTTTGCTCACCACACACACACACGAAAAAGCGATGTGAACGAGTACCTCATGCAGTCATACTTCTCTAAAGATACAGAACTTCTTCCAATTTCAAATCTTTTCAAGAACTTATAGTTACAAGTGATAAGGAAGATCACTTGCAACAGTCAATTTAGCTCAGTTCTCAACAAAAATGATTTCATAACTAAGGTTTTAGGAGAACATATACAGGCCTAGGTAATTTTGTGACCGAATATGGAAGCATATACTACAACTGAACCCCTAGAAGCATAATTGGCCCTAACACCCCTGAAGTTGCATGAGAAAATCACTGCCCCCACTTCTTCAAAGTCTTAAATTGCAACCCTGCAGAGCCTTCTCGAGAGTTTATCTATTTGCTCCTGAGAATTTTATTTTGCTAAAGACAAGTCACAACGGAAAAGAAAAATCCGTTGGGAATAAGTCTTACACTTGGTAGAGAACTTTTATCTTTTTTACTAAACCACGAATAAGTTGGAGATGAGGGTGATGAGTTGGGATCCTTTAAGGCGGGGGCACGGGGTTATGGTCTAGCAACTGAGGAGAGAGAAAGAGTAGTAAAGGAAATACAAGTAGCAGTCTCAGGTCAAAGGAATCAAGGAAGAATTTCTTCTGATATTGCGGTTACTCTTTCAGAATCTCATCCTGAGACCTAAGTATGCCATTCTCTTCGTCAAGAAAGATCGAGCAGCATAGAAGCCTTGACTTCAAGCTTAGGTCAACCCGTCTACAAAATGGGGCTAGTGTTCAGTCTTGGTTGGTTCCACCTCTTTGCAGGGTGATGACACCAGGGCGATTGCGGGGTCACTGAATGAAGTCCTCCGTTTCTTTCGGAGGTGCTGACCCGCAGCGAGGCAGAGATGACTAAGTGACATATGGATAAGTCAGATGTTGGAAAGGGAAGCCCCCATAATATAAGCACTCTTTCAGTCAAGTAATGCCTTTAGAGCCTATAGTATAGCTGAGTAGCTAAGAGCTTCTGGTAATTTAAAAACGTAGGAATCGACTTGTTTTGCGTTAATGGGGCTTTGAGGGTCGTCTTCTCTTTCCCTTATCAAGCAAGTCACACCTAATCGCCGTTGATGCCATCTTGATAACTGGACTGAATGTCTCGTCATAGTCTATACCCTATTGCTGGTGTACTTTTATTTTATTTTGGTAATGATGAGTTGAGCTAAAAGAAAGGAACAAAGATTCATATTGCTTGCGACGGAGGTGTAGTTGTTGTTGTTGTTGTCTTCTGAGGATTTTATTTTACAAAGATGACTAAAGCTCAGTGGAAACATTATAAAGACAATCATTTTTGTCCTCAAATTTAGAAATGTACGGGAAACGCTACGTAGCATAGTAAGTTTCTACCTAAGAGTCTAGGACAGATACAGTGACAGAAAGCACGAAGAAGAATGACAACTAACAAATACATGAATCTAGCCGACCGGAGTTGATTATAAAGCCATATTACAAAGAAAGTCAATATCGGAATCTGCCTATCAATATGTCATCCAAGATTATGACGTATTTTTCTGGACACATAGAAAGTCCCCCTTAAAGCCACTATCCAACTCAAGAAAATCCAGAAACAGAAGTAACTAGAATGTAGTGGTGATTGAACAGCTGCTATCCTTGTATGAACTAATAACCTAATGTACTGTGCTGCTGCAGAAAAAGCGAATGAATCGAGAAAGATCGGTTTTAATTATTAACAAGTCTGATTAAATTTACTAAGCAGCACCAGCGACCCCAAATGGAATTGAGTTGAGCAGTTGACTCCAATTAAACTATTAAAAGGCTTAATGCCAATGCACTATAGTTGGAAATATGTCTATCTTGACACCAGTAGGAAATGCTCAAAACAGAGGCGGATGTGATCTGTGCAATCTATGGACACCAATTAGATGCTGGGCATCATTAAATAGTACTCAGGGAACAATTTTGAATAAACTTCCTACGCTAATCAAATTTCCTGGACAGAAAAGTTTCTGTTTTTAGCTTTCCATTTTCAAGTACATTGTCTTTTTCAGATGTATATACTTCTATTGACATAAAAATGGAACTCCAAATGTAGGGTTTTATGATAAATCAAAAAGCTTTACATGCATAACATCTTTCTTCA
The DNA here is from genome assembly GCA_005239525.1 of Nicotiana knightiana. Classification (NCBI taxonomy): domain Eukaryota; kingdom Viridiplantae; phylum Streptophyta; class Magnoliopsida; order Solanales; family Solanaceae; genus Nicotiana; species Nicotiana knightiana. The sequence goes on along the minus strand of ML400500.1, from coordinate 98,436 downwards.
ACCAAAATCACCTATACTACATAGTTTCTTTACTGGCCAATACACAGGTATCCTTTGTATAGTATAAAAATATAAATCACTTCGCCTGATGTTGATCGATTGTCCAATCTGGTTTATTCTTTGGTTTTTTAAGGCAAATTAGGAGTTCTCTAAAACTAGAGGTTCTCTAGTTATGCTGGTGATGAGCTTATTTTATATAGGGCACAAGAGAAACAGCTTTACTATTTAAGGGCCATTTTGATTTCATTCGAGGTAGTATTCGGGCTATATAAATACGAGAAAGAGCTCTTTGTTTCAAATAAACGAGTTAAGAAACAACCAGCAACTAGCAGGCACTTTGGGTTGTAGCGTTGGGGAAATACCAAAACTATATTTGGCCTTTCCTTTGGGAGGAAAAAACAGGTGGAACCAAATACCGAAGGTGTGATTGAATAGTTTGAACGGACACTTTTAATACTGAAATAGCAATACGTATCTATAGCAACAATGTTAGTCCTAATAGTGACTTGAATCGTACTCTTTACATATATGATGCTCATATCCCTGTGCCTGCACATGTTGAGAAACACCGCACAGAACAAGGAGCAGTTTCCTAGAAACTATCTATCATAACAGCAACTGTCTATTGTAACAGCAACCACAGTAGAAGGGGACTTAGAAGTTATAAAAACTAGAGGCTACAGAACAAATGCCTGTTGTTCAAATGGTTATGAAGATTCAACAGAAAAGAAGCCCTCTGGAGAAAGATAGTCAGTGCAAAATATGGGATGCACAGCGCTTGGTGTACCAGGACAGTAACTCAAACATATCAGTTTTCTGTTTGGAAGAGTGCAAGGAACTTATGGCATGAACTTCATACACTAGTAATATGAAGGTTGCTGATGGAAAGATCAAAAAGTGGCAGGACGAATGGATAGAAGGTACTTTAAGGAAGCTTTTTTGACCTGTACTGCATGGCTGCGAAGCAAGACATTACTATTGAAGGCTGAAAATTAATTGACAAGTGGGAACTATAATTCTGAATGAAATTATCAGAATCTGGAAATAGAAGGATGATCCAACATATTCTTAAGCTGGAGAGTGAAGACTGCCCCAAGGCTAGGCTCAACACTAGATTCACTTGCATGGAAAGCAGATAAGAGTAGCTCATTTTCGGTTTAGTCTTGCTATAAATTGCTGGTTACAAGTGGCAGAGGAAGCAACTGGCCCTTAAAGGTTGTGGAAGAACAAGACACCCCTAAAAACAATGTGTTCCACATGGATAGTAATGCATAAAGCTGCTTCACCCAGGAAAGGATGTGGAGGGTATACATATTTTGTTGCAGATGCTACTGTGATGTTGCAGAAGAAAACTCGGAATACCTGTTTTCACTGTCCCTATGGCCATATATAGAGATGTTTACAAGGCTGTTGAGAGTTAGATGGATGATACTGGCAAAGAGAAGGATGAAATCAGTAGCTGGAGAGGAAGAGAACTGCACAACCACTGAAGAAAAAATGGAACGGCATACCCCTGTGCATTACATGCACAATATGGAAGGAAAGAAGTTCCAGATTTTTTAAAAGATTACTCAAAATCATAGTATATTATTTGTCTAAACTCTTCTTCTTTTTGGTGTAAGATGAAAGCAGTACATCATTTTGACACCCCTTTTTAACTCCATTAACACACCTTTTGACTTTATTGGAGTATAGACTCCTCATATTTTGCAGGAGACCAAGCATACATCTTGTACAGTTTCCAGCACTCTCTTGCCGCTGTTTTTGTAACCTTTACTTATCAGCATAAAGATATTCTCTAAATCTCACAACAGAAAAAACATCTTCTTGGCCTCAAATGTTATAGGCGACTTTTAAATCCTTGACCTAATCTACTGATCTAATTCTTCACCAGTAAGCTACATGTGTCTCGTATTTTGATACTGGTGGTGTCCGGCCAACATGCATACCTCGGCTATTCCAGCGGGTACTATGTATATCAATTGGGTAACTCTATCCACCAAGATTTAAGCAACTGGAAAGAAATCAACCTGAGTTATTTTTACCGCTATTGGGATTTGAACCCTTGTCTCTAATCTCTATTGATTTTCATTCCAACTTCTTCGACCATTAAGCTACACCCTTGGTTGCAAAGCTACGAATGTCAAGTCTTCTACTTAACTAGATAAACTTTATCAGTTTGTTATATCTACTAAGGTTCATACTGTGAATCAAACTTGAATAAGTAATAGTTACAATTAAAGCTTCTCAAGATATTTCAATTGTGTCAAGTCGCTTGCCGAGATGGATAAGTACAAGCTTTGATATTGTTTCCATCTACTATCCTCCTTTATATACCTCCATCTAGTAATAAACTGCCTCAATATGATCAAACTGAGGATAATTCTGTCAGTGTAACAGCGTAGCAGCAGACCAGTAATCTATCTCTATGAAGAAAAGAGAGACTCCTAAAGTTGGTATCGATATACTTCCAATAGGCAAAACAGTCATGAGGCAGTGTATGCACCTAGGCCATAGTACATTTACAGCACTGGAAAGACTAGTTCTCGACAATTTGTGTGAGAACACAAGGGACAAAAAGAGCACGCAGAAGCTTGGCATATGAAATAACATGTCAGATAAACAAGGCATATTGAAGGCCACTAAGAGGAATCCCCATTCCCTTGACCTATTAATAAGATTTATTTATATGAGGGATACATGAAAAAAAATAGCACTGTACGCATATCAACAAATTCAAGAGGCAAGAGGAAATAAGAGAAGGCAGAAAGGTAATCTCAAGAATCAACTTAAAATTTTAACTTCTTGTTTCAAATAAATTTTGCATAGCCTCATTTAAACGTACAGAATACAGGTATGTGCAAGTCTTGGATATGAGTACGTGCAGTTTTTGCTAATCTTTATTATACTTGGCATGACATACCTCTATACCTACCTCACAGGCCCGTTTGAACCGGCAAATCAAGACGAATGAAGGATTCATATAACATAGATTTCAATTACTCAGATTGTATACTTGGTAAAGGTACTGTCATTCAAAGAGAAAACTGCACACTAACAAATGACAATAAAACTTAAAAAAAAGATTGAATCTCCTACCTCCCCATGGCAGCATATGATTTTGAAAGGTTTTGGCATGCTTCAATTGAATCTGTATGATGAGGACCAAGAGAAACATCCATGATATCCTTGGCATACGCAAAAACCTGTGCAGCAGATTGTGGTCTATCCAATTCCAAATATGCTGCACCCAGATTATTGTAAACGTAACCAACTGCGTAATGTTTTGATCCAAAGCTTTCTTTCAGCCTCTCAGCGGCATCCTCCAAGAAAGGAATAGCATTCTGCACCCCACCAGTTAAGAGCAGTAACCAGCCAACTCGCGCTGAAACACTTCCAACTGAATGCTGTTCCTGAGGCAGCTTTTCAAGCATTGCCAGTGTTCTTTTTAATAGTGATATAGCAGCTTCGAACTTGTCCATTGTCTCATACAGCATAGAAATTTCCATGTATGCCTCAGCAACTTCAACAGGGTAAACTTTTTCTTTCTTTCCAAGGATTCCACATGCAATTTCAAGGCACTTCTCCGCATCCGTGTACTTCTCTTGGTTGCACAATGCTTTTGCCATTGAGATAAAGACCATAGCTCTATCCTCGCTCTCTTTTCCAGTTTGCTGAACAACAGCCTTCAAAGTATTAATGGCCTCGTCATATCTCCCCAAGGCTATCTGCATATTGGCGGCATCGATCTCAGCACGAAGCAAATCAGTATCAAGACCCCAATTTTTCAAAACTCTCTGCGATAACTGATTTTGTTCCAATGCCTTCTCATGTTCTTCTAATCCAGTATAAATAACTCCTAGAAGCCTCCTATCATGTGCAACCTCTACAGAATTAAGCCCTAGTTGCGCCTTGTGTATGTCGAAAGCCTTCAAACAAAATGGTAGAGCCTCTTTGAAATGCAAAATAGCAACATATGCCTCGGCTACATCCCTATTAGCATTTCCAAGCTCTTTACTATCACTTTCCAGAGTCATCTCTTTCAACTCTAAGGACTTCCTAAGATTAGCAAGGGCCTCCTCTCTCCTCCCCATAGCCGTTTTCGTATTACACAATTCAAGCTGAACAGCATGAAGAATAGGCCTAATATCCTCAGCACTACAAGAACCATCCTTTTCTAATTGACCCAATACCCTATTAGCCCTATTAAGATATCCTAAACTGTCATTAAATCTTTTCAAACTATAACAAGCAGAACCCAACAATTGCAACGTCATAGCAAGAGGCAAAGAAAATTTATCATTACTATCCAATACTTTCAAAGCTCTATTAGCAAAAGATAGAGCCTTTTCAGGATCCTCACCTTCTTGGTCAAGTTTGAGACCTATTCTCAAACATGGCAAACTAAGTTCCCTCTCATCAAAGCTTGTCTCCATTTCTTGAAAGACCTGAAGCATTTCTTGAATGGTCTTTGCTGACTCAAAAGCCTCTTCAAGTTGTGATCTTTCTCTAATCTTTCTCTGTCTTGAGGATAATTGAGGTGGGTTTTGGTCCACAAGTGTGTTGAAAGTTTGAGTTTTGACATTGGAGAAGAGTAAAGCTTGAGTCTTTTTGCAAGATTTGAGATGGGTATTTGATGGTTGAGGGGATAATGGTTCATTTGTGTTGATGTTGGTGCAGGGGAGGGAAGAGAGGTGGGAGATGAAGTCTTTGGAAATGAGAGCGAAAGAAGTCCTGGCGTACTCCTGGAGATGTGGAGCAGCTAAAGATGAAACTCTTCTCATGGTGGTGTTCAAGGAAAGAACCTAGTATGACGCTTTGGTTCTGTTAAACCCTGTAAAACCCTCTGTTGAAGCTTGTTTGGTCAATCCGTATAGAGGAGATGTTTTTTCCTCTTTGGGATCCTTACACTAACAACCGTGGAGATTTATTGTTTACTTTTTTCGGATATATATAAATTTTACATATATTATATGTTAAATCATATAACTATTATACATTCGACAGTTATTTTTAAGACTGTTTAAGTTAATTTTTTCTTTTTTTTTTCTTCTTCGGATGAGAGTTGACAGAAAAAAAAATTAGTATTAGGATAAACTCGAGAAAATAAAAAATATGGTTTGTATCTAACTATCAAATCTCAGTTCCGATGTTGTTTACTCAAAATGTTACTCAAGTTAAACTTGGTTATCTTAGGCCACTATTAAGGACTAAGGGTGTGTTTGATATAACGGAAAATATTTTCCGTGAAAAATATTTTACAAGAAAATATTTTTTTGTAAAATAAGTAGTAATCTTATTCATTTTCCTGTGTTTGGTACGCAAATTAAGAAAAATATTTTCTCAAGAGCATTCATAAATAATTTTGATATAATAAACATGAATCCATAAACTTTCGAACCAACAACCTTCCGAACAATAAATTTCATAAACTTTTGAACCGCCAAAATTTCGAACCCATGAACTTTATAATTTCTAAACCCGTAAACTTGGAAACACATAAACCTCCTAACTCATAACTTTGGAACTTGTAAAATTTCGAACCCGTAAACTGAAAGATGAAAAAAGTAAAACTGAAAATATATAAAAAATATTTTTTTTTCGGGGGAGGGGGGAGGGGGCAGTGGGGTGGTTGGGGTGTGGGTGCAGAAAAAAGAAAAAACAGAAATTTGAAAATTATAAAAAAAAAAGTAAAAAAAACAAACTTTTTTTGTGCGGGGTTGGGGGACAGTGGGGGGAGGGGTGGCGGGGTGGGGGATGGATTGTGTATAAAAACGAAAAACAGAAATTTAAAATTACAAAAAAAAAAAAAGTTTTTTTTTTCAGGGTGGGGTGGGTGGAGTAGTAGGGTGGGTGATGGCAGAAAAAAACTTTTTGGAGAGAGGGCATGGGTGGGGTTAGGTGAGTGGGTGTGGAGTGTGAGGTGGATTGGTGAGAGTATGGAATAAGGTTGGGAAGGTTGATAAGGGTTTTGGAAAATGTTTTCCCTTCTCTTGGAAAACATTTTCCTTCAATTGGAGGAAAATAAGTTGATAAGGAAAATGTTTTCCAAAATATTTAAGCCAACCAACACATGGAAAAATTAGAAAATATTTTCCTTCGTACCAAACACACCCTAAGTGTTCTGATTTCAACCCGAACCCTTCCCACACCAAACCAATCACCCTCGTAAGACATAAAATAGTAAAAGTACATACGGGGAGTCTAAAGTAGAGGAACGGGGATCTCGAAATCAAAAGACTGGTTGAGGTTGTTACATTCTCCATCTCTTAAATAAACGTTCGTTCTCGAACGGGTCTAGTATCATATGTGGAGTGTTGAATAAGTATGGGTATCTACTCTGCATGTCATCATCGGTCTCCCGAGTCGCCTCCTTGATCTCCTAAGTCGCCTCCTCGACAGGTTGACCCATCCACTGGACCTTTACCACAGAAATACTCTTAAACCTCAACTGGTGAACCTGTCTGTCAACAATGGAAAATGGCGCTTCCTCATAACCCAAGCTCTCATCTAGCTGAACCGTGGTGTAATCTAACACATGCGACTTGTCGACATGGCACTTCGGAGCATAGACACATGAAAAACCAGATGGACTCTCGATAGACTGGGAGGCAAAGCAAGCTTATAAGCAACCTCTTCTACTCACCTCAACACCTCAAATGGGCCAATAAACCTCGGACTCAACTTGTCTTTCTTTTCGAACCTCATGATACCCTTCATCGGCAAGACTTTCAAGAGAACTTTCTCGCACACCATAAATGATAAATCACGCGCTTTCTGATCTGCGTAACTCTTCTATCTCGATTGTGTTGTGCGAAGTCGCTCCTGAATCAACTTTACCTTCTCCAAGGCATCCTTCACTAAATCAATGCCATATAACTTAGCCTTATTGGGCTCAAATCATCCGATGAGCGAACGACATCGTCGACCATATAAATCCTCTAATGGGGTCATCTCGATGCAGGACTGATAACTGTTGTTCAAAGCAAACTCGGCCAAGGGCAAGAATCAATCCCACTGACCTTCAAAGTCAATGACACATGCTCTGAGCATATCCTCCAAAACCTGAATTGTCCGCTCTGACTATCCGTCGGTCTGCGAATGAAAAGGTGTGATGAGCTCTACTCGGGTACCCAACTCACTCTGTACTGCCCTCCATAAATGAGAAGTAAACTTAGGGCCTCTATCTGAAATGATAGAAAGAGGCACACCATGCAACCGGACAATCTCCTGAATGTAAATTTAGGCCAATCTCTCTGAAGAGTACGTAGTCACAGCCGAAATAAAGTGCGTCGGCCTAGTCAGCCTATCGACAATGACTCAAACGACATCAAACTTCCTCAACGTCTGTGGCAACCCAACTACGAAGTTCGTAGTGATTCACTCCCACTTTCACTCTGGTATAACCATTTGTTGAGTAGGCCACCTAGCCTCTGGTGCTCATATTTAACCTGTTAGCAATTTAAACATTCGCCTTGCAAGATGATAAATGATAGTAATATCATAATCCTTCAGTAACTCAAGACACATGCGCTGCCTCAAATTAAGATCCCTCTGCTTGAACAGATGCTTCAAACTACGATGATCAGTGTAAACCTTGCAAGACATGCCATAAAGATAATGCCTCCAAATCTTGATGGCATGAACTATTGCAGCCAACTCCAAATCATGAACATGGTAACTCTTCTCGTGGGGCTTCAGCTGATGTGAAGCATAAGCAATAACTCGCCTTACTGTGTCAATATACAACCCGAGCCAATGCGTAAAGTGTCGGAATACACAGTATACATCCCTAAATCGGATGGCAACACTAACAACGGTGTAGTAGTCTGTGCGGTCTTGAGCTTCTGAAAGCTTGCCTCACAATCATCGGACCATCTGAACGAAGCACCCTTCTGAGTCAATCTGGTCAAAGGTGTTGCAATATATGAGAAGCCTTCCACAAACCGATGATAGTAACCTGCTAACCCCAATAAACATCTGATCTCGGTCGCCTTAGTAGGACGAGGCAAACTATGAACTGCCTCGATCTTCCTGGAATCAACCTTAATACCATCGTCTGATACAACATGTCCCAAGAACGCCAAAAAAGCTAACAGAAACTCGCACTTGGAGAACTTAGCATATAGCCTCTGCTCCCGCAAGGTCTGAAGCACAACTCTCAAATGTGCTCGTGCTCCCCCATGCTACGCGAGTAGATCAATATGTTATAAATGAAGAAAATGACAAATGAGTCAAGATAATTCTTGAAAACTCGGTTCATCAAATCCATAAACGCCATCGGGGCATTAATCAAGTCGAAAGACACCACTAGAAACTCATAGTGCCCATATCTAGTCCGAAAAACCATCTTCGGAACATCCGAATCACGATTCTTCAGCTGATGATTCCCATATCTTAAGTCGATCTTAGATAACACCCTGACACCCCATAGTTGGTCAAATAAATCATCAATGCACGACAATGGGTACTTGTTCTTAATGGTAACTTTGTTTAACTAGTGGTAATCAATGCACATCCACATACTGCCATCATTATTTTTCACAAACAATATCGGTGCACGCCAAGGTGACACTCGACCTAATGAAACCCTTCACGAGCAACACCTCAGGATGTTCCTTCAACTCTTTCGGATCCATGCGATATGGTGGTATAGAGATAGGCTGGGTACCTGGCGCCAAATCAATATTGAAATCAATAATACGATCTGGTGGCATTCTTGGTGGATCAGAAGGGAACACATCAGAGAACTCCCAGACTACGGGCACTGAATCAATCGTGAGAGTCTCTGCAGCAATATCTCGATCATAAGCCAAATACGCCAAACAACCCTTATCGGCCATATGTCGAGCCTTCAAGAAAGAGCTAACCCGACTAGAAGTACTGATAAATGAACCCTTCCTCTCTAACTAGGCAACTCTGGCATTGCTAAGGTAACAGTCTTGGCATAATATAGAATGGCATGGTACGGAGACAACCGGTCCATACCTAGGATGACTTCAAAGTCGGTCATATCGAGCAACAAAAGATCCGCTCTGATCTCATAACCACTAAAAGTCATAATACAAGGCTAGTAAACCTGATCCATAAGAACAGAATCGCACACTGGTGTGGACACATATATAAGAGCACCCAAGGACTCATGAGAGACATCTAGATAATAAGCAAATAGAGAAGAAACATATGAATATGTAGACAATGGATCAAATAGTACTGAAGCATCTCTATTGCAGACACAAATAATACCTTTTATCACGGCGTCTGAGGCTACTGCATCCGGTCTAGAAGGAAAAACATAGAACCTAGCTGAAACCTGACTAGCCTCCACCTCTAGGGCAAACCCTACCCACCTACCCTTCCCGTTTGGCCGGTAGCCAGGCGATCCGGCAGCTGGTGTGGTGATCATGGGTTGATGGCCCTGCTATATTGCCTTGCCCCGAAGTTTGGGGAAAAATCTCCTCATATAACCAAGCTCCCTGCACTCATAACAACCTATTAGTGCAGAAGATGACTGACCCTGGGTCTGACCTTGGGGACTTGCATACCCACTAGAAGAACCCTAAATAGCTGATAGACGATAAGAGCTCTCTAGAATGGCGTTGAAATAGGGTCGTAGTGGAGCACCCTAAGAAGGCAGTGGTGCTGAATACGAGCCTGCTAGACTGGCCCCTCACAAACTGACCTTTGCTCCCATACGGAGCACCACTAAAACCTCCCGAACATCGAGGTCGTTTTTCCCTCGGTACATGCTCCCGTCCCTACTGACGGATACCCTCGATTCTTCGAGCTATCTCCACAACCTGCTCGTGCGAAGTCCCCATATCAACCTCTCGGGCTATAGTAACCTAGATGTCATAATTCTAGCCCGCAATAAGCCTCCGCACTCTTTCTGCATCTGTGGGGAGTATCATAAGTGCATGGTGAGACAAATCTGAGAACCTCACCTCATAATCGGACACCTACATTTGTCCCTGCTAGAGCTTCTAAAACTAACCCCACAACTCTTCCTTCTGAGAGGGTGGACTATATCTCTCGAAAAAGATACGTGTGAACTGGTCCCAAGTAAATAGAGGTGAACCTGCTGGCCTGCTACAGAGATAAGACTGCCACCATCTACGGGCCTTGCCCACTAACTAAAATTTGTTTAAGTACACCTTGTTGGACTCCAATACTCCCATGTTGTGTAGCATGTCTATACAACTATCAATAAACTCATGTGGGTCCTTATGTCACTCACCGCCAAAGATAGGAGAATGCAGCCTGGTCAATCTATCCAATCGCTTCTGCTACTCAATAGTCGCGGTTGGTCTGGGCTCCAGTATAATCGCTGCAACTGGCTGAGCCCAGCCTGTAGGTAGTGCACCTGGGATCTAATATATGTTAGTAGCGTGCCCTAGAGACTCACCGGTTGGGGTCTATGCTCCCTCCCTGCCTGAGATGTGGTTGGGTCTGCTGGAAATAAACCAGCATGCATCATAGAGTCCATGAACCACAACATACGACCCATGACCTCCTAAAATCCCAATGCAGTCGTGAAATCTACCAGGGCCAGCTCAGCTGCAGGTACCTCATCCTACTCCTCAATGACATGATCATCCACTTGATCCACTGGTGGTACGGGAGGGGGAAACTATAGGATGCCCTCGTCCTCTAATAGGAGTTGGAGCCCTCCCTCGACCTCTAGAAACAGGGGGAGCAGCTCCTCTACCGCCGGGTAAATTCGCCGCATGCGTTCTCGCCATCTGTGAAATAATAAAAGAAAGATACTTAGCACAACATCAAATGCATGATAGCATATGAAGAAAGAGAAGTTTGCTAACACCCTACAACATTTCAAAGATAAGTACAGACGTCTTCATCGATCCGCAAGACTCTATTAGGGCCTCTCATGACTTGTGAGACCTCTATGAATCTAGTGCTCTCATACCAAGCCATCACAACCTAATGAACGACTATAGACTGTGATGGCTCCCAGCGTCCCTGGTAGGCTAGTCAACACGGACTATCCATTTAATGGTTCATTTTAATATTTTTAACGTCATAGATTTTATTTAATAAAGAAACTAAGGGTGTGTTTGGTATGAAGGAAAATGTTTCCCATGAAAAAGGGTTTTCTGAAAAATGAGTGGTTTTATCATTTGTTTTCTCTTGTTTGGTTGGTGAGTGGAAAAAATTTTCCAAAAATATTTTTTAGTGTTTGGTTAGAGAGTAAAAAATATTTTTTTAGGAAACTAATCTATTATGTTGTTCTCCTCAACCTCCCCC